>ML260769.1:0-108348 GCA_005239495.1 Nicotiana undulata | reverse complement strand
ATATATATATATATATATATATATATATATATATATATATATATATATATATATATATATATATATATAACGCTGCGACGTGTAACCCGATGCATCACTATCCTCACAATCCAGTCATCGGCCTCACTCAGTCATCATCCTCACAAGCCACTCGGGCAACTCAACACAAATCACGGGGACTCAGCCCAAAATACCTTTCATTATTTGAAAATAGAGTGATAAACATGAATAAACAGTGAGCAGGTATAAATCATGACTGAGATTATGTTTTCTATCGAAGCAGTGTGAGATTAGTAGTAAAAATACCCCCGAGGGTCCAAACAGATCGGCATAAGGCCCCAAACATGGCATACAACCTAAAAATATAGAATCACTCTCTAAAATATGAAATATCATATGATTTCAAATCAAATATGCAGCTTAATAGTCGCTACGGGACGGACCAAGTCACAATCCCTACCGGTGCACGCCCACACGCTTGTCACCTAGAATGTGTGTCACCTCATTTACCAAAACAATACAAAATATCGGGGTTTCATACCCTCATGTCTAGATTTACAATCGTTACTTACCTCAAATCGGCCAAAATCCTAACTCGCGATGCCTTTGCCTCTTGATTCGGCCTCCGATCGCTCCGAATCTACCAAAAATCAGTACTATATCATCAATATGTGATAAAAGAACAAAACGCACGCGAAAATTATCAAATTTAATCAAAAATACCGAAATTGGCCAAACCAGGCCCCCGGGCCCACGTCTCGGAATTTTGATAAAAATTACAAAACTAGAATCCTTATTCACTCACGGGTCTACCCATATCAAATTCATCGAAATCCGACCTCAAATGCTCATTCAAATCTAGAAAAAGATTTTCTCAAATTTTCTTCCATTTTCTCCCAATTTCCACTCCAATTTCCCAAATTAAATGATAAAATTCAAGACTAAATCATGGAATTAAACTAAGTATGAGTGAAGAACACTTACCCCAATCACTCTACTGAAAATCCCCTCCAAATTCGTCTTCTCCCGAGTTCTCTAATGAATTTTTGAGTTATGGCCTAAAACCCTCGTTTTTGAATTAAAACATTCTGCCCAGGTACTTTATTCACCGCGATCGCGGAAATCCCCACGCGATCGCAAAGCACAAAATAACACTGCCCAAAAATTAACCTTACGCAATCGTAGACAAGCCCAGTGATCGCAATTCAATGTCGCTTAACCTCGCGTGATAGCAACCCTCTTCACGCGTTCGCGAAGCACAAACATCTCAGCCTCACTCGCTCCCTTTTCTTCTACGCGAACGCGGACCTGACCACGCGTTAGCAAAGCACAGATGCCACTCTCTCACGCGATCGCGACCTCCCCTACGCAATTGCAGAAAACAACTTACTGCAGCACCCAGATAAGCCTACGCGATCGCGAACATCCTCCTACGATCGCGTAGAAGGAAACTAGAAGCCTTCACACTAGAAAATATGTCAGTTTCTAAGTCCAAGAACTTGTCTGTTAACCACCTGAAACTCACCCAAGGCCCTCGGGACCTCAACCAAACATACCAACACATCTTATAACCTCATTCAAACTTAGTCGAGCCTTCGAACCACTCAAAACAATGCCAAAACACCAAATCAACCTCAGATTCAAGCCTATGAACTTAGAAACTTTCAAATTCCGCCAACGATGCTGAAACCACCTAAACCACGTCTGAATGACCTGAAAATTTTCACACATATCAAAAATGACACTACAAACCTTTTCCAACTTCCGGAATTCCATTCCGACCTCGATAGCTAATTTTCCACTGCCGACAGGAAATCGCCAAAAATCCCATTTCGCCAATTCAAGCCTAGTTCTACTTCGGACCTCCGAGAAATATTCCGAATACACTCCTAAGTCCCAAATTACCTAACAAAGATATCCGAGCCATAAAATCACATTCCAAGGTCATTTACCTATAAGTCAACTTTCGGTTGACTTTTCCAACTATTAAAGCATCTTAAGAGACTAAGTGTCTCATCTCTCACAACGATCACTCCTCGCCCTACCCAACCGACCCAACACCAAATAAATGAGTTAAACAACACAAAATGAAGCAAAAATGGGGGAAACGGGGCTAATCTCTTGGAACGAACGGTCGGGTCGTTACATGGTGGTATTTAGAAAATAGCTTGGACCAGGCCAAATAATTATTGTTATTAAATACACTACCTTATTAGTAGAGTTTATGCTATACTTAGTCTATCTTTATGTTACATTGTTTATAAAAGTCTACCCGGTTGGCATGATTTTGTGCCTTTTCAATTGTTTATCAAACTTTACATATTGATATGACTTAGTGTTATTTGCATTTTATGTATTTGTTAAATTGTTCACAACTCTACCTAGTTGGAATGATTTTGTGCTTGTTCAAGTATTCATGAAACTCTACTAGATTGGCATGACTTTGTATGACCTGCATTGGTATATTTGTCAAATTATTCATCAAAATCTACATGATAGTCGTAATTTATCTGTATTGTTCAACAAAATATATTTCGAGAATGTAATTTTTGGTACATAATAGGATAACAAAATGGTAGAACTTTTCGCTATAAAATATTATATTATATTATATTACTATATAGCACTTGATACAGAATTCTACTATGTCTGTAAATCTTAGCTGAAGCTTACACAAAGAAAAGGATGCGAGGGCCATTTATTGAAAACCGCCAATTATTGAGAAATTCCGCTAAGACAAGCTCCATGCTACGCCAAGAATTTTTGTGCTCCGGTTCTTTTTTCTCTTTTTGAGAAATTGTAAAAAGAAGAGGTTTATACTGTTATTGGTTGAAACTGTGAATGTTTTGACAAATAAATCAATTTTTCTTTTAAACAGGTGATATCTTTTTCACAAAGTTATATGTAATAATAATATACCGAAAATAGAACTTGGTATTTTTGAAACAATAACAATTAATTACACCTTCATTCACTCAAACGATATTTTCTGAAATCATTTTGCCACCAACATCAGAATACTCATCGAAATCAAAGTACTTTTCTATTTTATACTCTATCAAAATCAAAATACTTTTCTGTTTTGTACTCTGTGAGAATTTAAGTTGCTCCATCTTAGTAGAACAAAAAGGAATTAATTGAGGAATAAGATTTACCGTGACACCTAAAAATATTTGGACTCGTTTGGTTTGAGGTATAAGAACAGAAATAATTATGGTATAAAATTAGACATGCTTTATCCACTAGAGCTTGTTTGGAAAGTCAACTTGCAATTGAATTTGAATACAATTAGATATTATTATATAGTTTTGAACTGTTTGTTTTGACCAAGTAGTTACTTGGTAAGCATGACATCAAACCCAACTACAAATTGTCCTTCTAAATGTTTTGATTTGTAATCTGAATCTTGCATAGATAATCATTATATAAGTTAATACATCAATCGGTAATTTGGTTTACTATTTTATACTTAAATAGCATGAGATGACAATTCATGGCTAAAGGACTCAACACTAAAAGACAAGATTATCATTTGTTTTTCCAACATCATCAACGTTTGACAAAAAAATCTTGGTTCAACTAATTAAATTTATACAAATGAGGATTAATCTTAGTTAATAATAATATCCCAAAGATGAAATTCTCGGAAGAGCGATAAATAATACGTAGATCTATTCGAAAATCTATTACATTGTACAATAATTAATATTTAAGAACCCAAGTAGAAGCAACACCATTAAATAGATAGCAATAAATGACATTTATGTAAATAGAACGAATGAGTCACCCAAGAAAGGATGAAATTAGCGGATATTCTTTCTGGCAGTAATGAATGATGGACAAGGCTTTCAATATAAAAATTATTCTCGAATTCAATGGAAACGTGTGGACAAGAATCTTAGTGAAAATATTATTTTTGTAGGCTTACAATAAGATCAAATTCTCTCTTTAAAGTCAGAGTATATTTCACAAATGAATCTCTCCCCTTTCCTATCATTGCATCTCTTTCAATTTATAAGGAAATGTTCCTAAAATCCCTAACAGTACACGTGCACAAAATGTCCACTAGAATATTCTCTTTAATTTCCTACCTGGAAACTAATTGTTATGACTCTGTCAAGGGTTCTCAACCCCGACCTCGATCCTTAACGACCCCGCGACTTTAGTTCTTTCTAACTCTTCGACCACGACCTTTACTGTTCCTTAAGCCATATCAACATATGGCGGCCTGGGAGTATTTTTCTAATGCCATCCTGACTTAAGTATTCTAAGGATAGGTTTTGACCTATACAGTTAGTCTCACCGCTCATCAAGGTCTCGCATACGAGGAAGATGAGCAGGCAATGTCTCTTGTGATGCAATTCTATCGAGTTGGCTATTTAGGTCGAGGTCGTGGAGAGAGGGAAATGTGGCCTTCTGAGGCCTGCACATTTTGAATTTCCCGGGAAATCTGGTGGAGCCATCTAAACCAAGAGAAAAAGAGACTTCACGACATCACACGTCATAATGATGTTGTTTCCCTATGATTGGCTCTGCCCTTTTGATCTCCATGCTAATAATGGCATGTCATTTCAATTCTAATGCCTCTCAATTCTTATAAATAGGGGAAAGTTTGTTGATTTTGAAACTTTTTCCAAATTCCTTCTTCTTATTAAGAAACAACTTCTCCTTTATCTTCTTCGTAGAATACTTCCACTTCTCTGTTGTTTTCGAAAGTCATTCCCTTTTGATTCATTGTCTTTTCTCTTTAACAATGCCTTTACGATCATCAGATGTTCATATGGAAGATCACACTGTTCTTTTAGGTGTTGTTTTTCCCGATCACGGGGAAGATGGGAAAAGTACCACCGAGGAGGAAAGTTTACCCACTATAGAGGAGATTGTACCCCGATACCCAGATGCAAAACCAGACTTCCATAAGGCGCCCGAAGTGGTGATAGAGCGGTTCAAATCTTCGATGATAGCAAAACGATTAGCCGAGCTCAAGGTTAGACTCGACCTTCCGGGTCACGTAGACTTGATCCCAGCGTGCGATGACGAGGTTCGGGTTCACCATCCCGGCTTTTGCGCCCTCTACGCATACCCATTTTTGATTGGGTACTCGTTTCCTTTACCGCCGCTGATAGAAGACTTATGTCAGTACTACAACCTGTGCCTGAATAGCTCACCCCATATATTTTTAAGGTGGCCACAATGTTGACAAAATTCGTCGAATTAGCCGGTGTCGACATTATAATAAGCCACCTGGTACATCTCTTCGCCCCGTATTTTTACTGAGGGACCTTGTTGAATCTTCGCCACCGCGGGGGAAAATGCTTCGTGGTGAGGATGGATGACAAAGCTAGTCGGCACTTCTGGCTCAACTACTTCTATGTAAAGACCAAAGATGTAGCATCCACCGCCACAGACTTCCCTGAGGCTTGGAACCCTACTCGTAAGTGCTCGTATTCGATTATGTACTTCATGTTCCAGTGTTCTCCTTACTGTCGGTTGGTTAACCAGTTTTCTCCTTTTACAGCTACTATTCTGCCTTGCTTCCACCTCGTTGATTGGTTTAGTCGGATCCTCCCTCATAAAGCGGGGGTGCACGATTGGTCGAGCTTCTCACTGAGTTTTCGGCCGTCTCCTCCCTAGGGAATTAATTTTTCTTTTTACCTGCAGCGCCTTGATTTCTTTGCCCATTTTCCTTCTTTGATTTTCCCTTCTTTTTTTTACCTTAGCTTTGGCCAGGAGGTCTATGAGGAGGCCGAGAGCTCCCACGCCCTCGTTCCAGAAGAGGAAGGCCACATACGCTCTCAGTTTCCACCTCTATTTTGACCGCGACTGATCCTTTCTCTATTCTGACTCCTCATGTCACCGCGTATGACTTTGTTTCCACTTCGGAAGTGGAGAATTCGGATCCTCCTTTATACTCTATCATTGACGAGGACGATGAGACTTTTCCTAGATATGGAGATCTCCAACCTTGTAAGAAGAGGTCCGTGGATGCCGGTGAAGGGGTCACCCGGGTTGTTGATGTGGCAGAAAGGGACTTTTTTTGCGTGAGACGGTGACCATTCTTGTGAGAGATGATGTCGATCCGAGTCCCGAGGATTTGAGTCCAATGGGCGCCGATGTGGATGTGTCGTTTCATTCTATGGTGATGGAGACCGAAGGAATGACTGCTGATATTCTTGACACTTCGCGGCGGGAGGAGGCATCGACTTTCTGAACAGCCGTAGATACCTCATTACCTGCTAAGAAAGGGTCAGAATCATCGTTGAGGAGATCGATGAGTCAGGTTCGGACGACGATGCGGACGACCTAGGGATGATGGAAAAAGGGCTTAGCCAACTTGAGATAAGGTTGGAAGGGTTTACGAGGACTATCGCCATCCCCATGGATCGTGAACTATTGGTGAAAACCAAGTAGGTAGTCCCTACCCTCGGCTTTCTCTTCTCCAAAATAGAGGGTAAGACCCTTAAAGAAATAGATGATGGCGCTTTGTCGAGGAGCATTGATGGCCTTGCTCTTAGAGTGAGTGTTTGTGTTTCGACAACTTTTATTTTATTTTTCTAGGGCATCCTTGGTTCTGACTTCTTTCTTATTTTTCTTCATGATTCCAGACAATGATTTTGGAGATCGAGAGCACCCGTAGGGAGAAGAGGCGTAAAGAAATATTTGTAAAATTAAAAGATAAGTACTTTGAGTATCATGGCAAGTATCGAGATCTCCGCAGGCAATTTTGTGAAGGCGGTGACATGCAGGCCCTTCGGGACGAGTTAAAAAAGAAGGATGATGAGCTGGTGCAAGCCATCGAGAAATGTAGCGTCCTCGAGGGGGCGTTTAGGTGTAGGGAAGAAGAGCTTGAGGTCAGGAGTAGGGTGGAGGCCCAATGCAGTGACCTTAAAGCTCAAGTGGTCAAGTTGCGAGGGCAATTAGAAGAGTGTCAACTTCAGCTAGAGGCCCTCAGTAGTGATATTGCCAAGAAGCAAAAGGAGCTGGAGAAGGTGGAGTCCTCTCGTTTGGATGCTCGGAGGAAGGCGAAGATGCCTGAGTTGGCAAATAGGACTCTCCGAGCTAAGCGGGAGAACGATCAATCAATGGCGAGAGCTAAGGAATATTGGCTCGAGAAGAGGATTGGGGATCTAGAGAAAGATAACTCCATCCTTAATGATCGAGTGGCCACTTTGGAGACCGAGAAGGATCACTTACTTACACTGTTGTCCTCTTCCCATGCTTCTGAATTTCCCAATGTACCTCGGTAATTATATGAAGAATGGATCCATTCCGAGGCCCAGTTAGATGTGTTTTGGGATTTACATGCGCAGGGTCCATTTTTGAGGCTGCCATTAGAGATGCTCGGGTTAAAGCTCGTGAATTTCGAGTTGCTTGTGGATAAGATCCCTATATGCCTCAAGTTGATGAGAAGGATGGAGAGGAGGGTGTGGACCGACTCGAAGAAGACGCCTGGTATGAAACCGCTTATCCTCAGGACGAAGGTGGCGATGGCGACTGAGGTCGAGATGGTGATGTTGCAGAGGACCATGATGGCTAGGGCCAGTATTTCTTTCTTAGACTTATTTTTGTATTTTTCCTTCCTCTTTAAGATCCCTAGTAATGAACGCTGCGGATTTTTATATATGGGAACTTAAGCTATTTTTTTGTACCTCTTCCACACATGTTATTTGTTTTTGTGCTCATGTACTTTTCCTTTGTCGTTTCCTTATTTACAGCTTATACTCTTCCCATTATCGTTGTCACCTAGTTGGTCATAACCCTGTTGGTGGTTATTTGTGGGTTGTGTCCGCCTTTTGTTTGTCGGGTATGCCTATTAGGCTGATAGGTGTTGTTTGAACTTGGTTGATTTTGGGTTTTTGCCATGTTGTGGCCAAAGGGTGTTGTTTGAGTTGGGTCGAACTTTACCCTTTATTAAGTTGTGGCCGAGGGCCGATTGATGTTGTTTGAGCGTGGTCGAACACGACCTAGTGTTAAAACGTAGCCGAAGGCCAATGGGTGTTATGCGAGCGTGGTCGAACATAACTAAGTATTAAATCATGGTCGGGGTTCGGTAGGTGTTTTTTCGAGTGAGGTTGAACATAACCTTTTCGTTAAATCGTGTCCTGGGCCCAGTTGGTGTTTGTTCGAGCGAGGTCTAACCTTTTCGCTAAATAGCAGTTGAGGGGCAGTAGGTGTTGTTCGAGCGGGGTCGAAGATAACCTTAATACAAAAAATGTGTCCTAATAAACCTAAGTTTCTTATTACTTCAATATTGTTGCTTTGGTTACCTATTTGGAGAAAGTTACCGATCTTGGGTGTTGACTGGCGTTCCCTTCCCAGCCTACCTAGTCCTTTCATTGTTTGACTTGGAGAGTATTGAGGAGTCAAGCAATGAAAGAGTAACCACGGTCCCTCCCTCACTTACTTCGACTCAAAGTGTTCCCTTCGCTGCCTCATTAAAAACCTCCTTGAGAAAACCCAAATGGGACAAAACTCAAGTGAGAGAAAAAGAGTACGACTTGGGGACAATTTTTATCTTAGAAGTTGAAGTATTTGAGGTGGCTGATGTTCCAATTGTTTGGTATTTTCTTTCCTTCCATTGTCTCAAGTTGGAATGAGCCCTTGTTCGCTTTAGCTGTGATTTTGTACGGACCATCCAGTTTGTTCCCAGTTTGCCTTCTCAGGGGTCTTTGCTCGCTTGGGTTTTGGCTTTCAGCACGTAGTCCCCGACTATAAGCCGCTGGACCTTTGCTTTCTTGTTGTAATAACGTTCTACTTGTTGTTTTTGGGCGACCATTTTTATGTATAGATGTCTCTTCATTTGCCGATTTCATCGAGTTCCTGCCTTTTGCTCTCGTCGTTACTCATACCGCTTTCGTTGGAGTACTTTAGGCTGGGTTTGCCGACTACGACCGGTATTACTGCCTTAATCCCATATACCAAAGAGTAGGGCGTCTCTCCTATGCTCGTCTTCGAAGTTGTTTGGTAGGCCTATAATACTTCTGGTAGTATTTTCAGCCACAGTGCCTTGGCGTCCTCGAGTTTTTTCTTCATGATGTTTAGTATGGACTTGTTAGAGGTCTCTCTTCTTTCCCATTACCTGCTTGGTGTATGGGGTTGAGTATCCTCTTAATATGCCATTTCTCAAAAAATTCAGCGATATTCTTTCCTAGGGTCCATTGTCACAGTTGATCTCCTTGGGTAGCCGAATCGACAAATGATGTTTCTCCATATAAAAATGATTACCTCTTGTTCCCATATTTAGGCAAATGCTCCTGCTTCCACCTATTTAGAAAAATAGTCAGTTAAAACCAAAAGGAATTGTACATTACCTTGCCCTGCTAGAGGGGGCCCACGATGTCCATTCCCTATTTGATGAACGGACACCGGGAGATGACTCAATGGAGGTGTTCGCCTGCTTGGTGAATCATTGGGGCATACTTTTGGCATTGTTCGCATTTCCTAATGAAATCTACAACGTCATTTTTCATGGTGGGAAAATAGTATTCTGCCTGTATGAGGCATCTGACTAGTGCTCGATTGTGGGAGTGATCACACCAATGGCCTTCATGGACTTCTTTGAGGACGTGTTGGGTTTGGTTCTATAGGGCCATCGTAAGTCCTCTTGTACATGTCGCCATGAATAAGAATGTATCTGGCCGCTTGTATTCTTAGTTTCATGGTTTCTTTCTTGTCGTCTAGGAGTGTGCTGTCCTGCAAATAGGCGATAATACGATTGCTCCAAACCCAAGTTTATGGTTCCTACCTCGATTTGTTATAGTGATGAGTTGAAGAGGTGGACTACGCTTTTATCCCAACCGTGATGTTGTTAGTAGCAGCGGCCAAGTTGGCGAGGTCGTCTGCTTTGGCATTCTGCGCCCGTGGGATCTAGTGGAGCTGGCATTTGTCGAACTCAGGCAGTAGCTTGCAGATCTCGGCCTAATATATTTTCAACCTTTGTTCCTTGATTTGGAAAGTCCTTGTGAATTGGTTGACTATGATCTGGGAATCACAACAGAGCTTCAACCTCTTCGCCCCATACTTGAGTGCCAGCCTCAACCCTGCAGTTATGACCTCATACTCGGCCTCAATATTAGTCATACTCGGGCACCTTATGGACTGCTGAATTACTTTTCCTGTAGGGACCTCGAGTACGAGTACGAGTCAGGATCCTAATGCATTGGATGTGCTATCGGTGTATAGGACCCAGAGGTCTTTGTGTTTGGGGGAAGATTGGACGACTTCCCTTTCGACTTTAGGCACTATTTTTGCACTAAAGTCGGCGAGCACCTGTGACTTTATCGTCGTTCACGACTGGTATGTGATATCTTTCTTACTTAGCTCGATGGCCCACTCGACTAGCCTCCCCGATAGCTTGGGTTTATTCAAAATGCTCCTCAGGGGAAAGGTTGTAACGACCGAGATAGGGTGGAACTGGAAAGAAGGTCTAAGCTTGCGTGAAGCTACGGTCAATGCAGAGCTATATTTTCGAGGTGCGGATACTTCGTTTCTATTTTGATGAGTGTTTTGCTAATATAATAAATAAGAGATTGCGTACCTCAATTTTTGTGTATCAGGACTGAACTTATCACTACTTCAAAGATGGCTAAATAGACGAGGAACTGCTTCTCAGGTTCGGGTTTTGAGAGTAAGGGTGGTGATGATAGATGTGCCTTCAGTTCCCATAGAGCCTGGACGCACTCAGGAGTCCATTTGAGGTTGTTGTTCCTTTTTGAGTACGCTAAAAAAAATTGTGACATCTATTAGACGACCACGAGATGAATCTCGATAGGGCGACATCGACCAGTCAACCTTTAGACTTGCTTCTTGGTAGTCAAGAGTTCTGATATCCCCTCAATAGCTTTTATTTTATCTGGGTTGACCTCGATCCCCAGTTGCGACACCAAAGAACGGAAGAACTTTCCTATGGTTGCGTTAAACGCGCATTTCTCTGAGTTTAGTTTCGCTCTGCACCGTCTTAGTATTTCAAAAAATTCCTTCAAATGATCTATGTGGTCCTCTACCTTTACGGACTTGACCAACATGTCATCTATATATACTTCCATGGTCTTGCCGAGTTGGTCTTTGAACATCTTTGTCACCAATATTTGATATATATTCCACGCGTTCTTCAGCCTAAACGACATGATCCTATAAAAATACGTTCCTTAGTGGGTGATGAACGTGGTCTTCTCCTAGTCTTCTTCCTCCAAAAGTATTTGGTTATAACCTGAGTACACATCCAAGAAACTCAATAGCTCGTACCCAGCTATTGCATCAATGGGTTGGTCGATCACTGCGTTGGCGATCCACTTAGGGTACTTCGACTCCCTGATAAAGCCATTTTGTAACTATTTTTCCACCTCCTCGCGGACTGCATCGTTAATAGGGGGGTTGAATTTACGCCTGCCCTATCTTACTAGGGGTGGAACGGGTAGACATTTAATTTGTGTGTGGTGATATGCCTTGGGATGACCTGCATATCTGCATTGATGAAGGCAAAAAAATCTGCATTAGTTATTAAGAATTGACTGAATTTACCTAGTTTCAGGAGTTTGCAGTCGATGTAGGCCTTTTTGCTATGGTCATTGAGGTCCAATTGAACAGGGTCGAGATCTTCTATGGTCGAATCTACATATTCGGCCATTTCGATATCCATGATGACGTCCATGTTCTCTCCTTGCGTCGACCACGACCATGTTAATTGTTATGCCTCTTTTTCCTTATCTTTTTTGTGTTTGGTTGTTGTGTTGTCTAAGGCAATGCAGCAACATTCCCGGGACTTGCGATGTTCTCCACGTCAATGAATATTACCCATGGTATTGGGAATTTAATTGCTTAGTATAGGCTAGAGGGGATGGCTCTTATTGGATGTATCTATGGTCATCTCACTATGGGGTTGTACGTGGTGGCCTGGTCCATGATGTGGAATGTTGTCTCTAGAGTTAAGTCGCCGGCCCAGTTGGGGAGTGTAATTTCCCCCGACGTCCGCGCAACTTCACTATTAAAATCGGTTAGCGTGATGTAGCACGACACTATTCTATCCTCGATTCTCATTTGGGTAAGGACTCGGGGATGCATAATGCACACTACACTTCCATCATCCACCATGATATGTTTGACGCCGGTATCTAAAATGCGTAAAGTAATGACAAGGACATCATTATGAGGGAAAGTCAAACCATTGACATCCGACTCATCGAAGATGATACTTTCTTCGAGTTCATCGTACCGT
This sequence comes from Nicotiana undulata, assembly GCA_005239495.1. Classification (NCBI taxonomy): domain Eukaryota; kingdom Viridiplantae; phylum Streptophyta; class Magnoliopsida; order Solanales; family Solanaceae; genus Nicotiana; species Nicotiana undulata. The sequence goes on along the minus strand of ML260769.1, from coordinate 96,134 downwards.
TCGCGGGTGATAGACCGCTTGAGCTTGTGAGTGGTGGTGTACTTCACACTATTGATACAAGCATTGTCAATGTCGTTAATGATCATGTTGATAGTACAAGATGGTGATGGTGGCTTCGGCGGGCCTTGGTGTTCACGTCCTCTAGCGAAGTTATTTCTCCCCTTGTCGCTTAACACCTCTTTGAGGTGTTCCTGCCACAACACGTTTACGACTTCTTGTCTAAGGGCGATGCAATCTTCTGTTTAATGCCCACGTTCCTGATGGAACTCATAGAAGGCATCGGATTTTCTGGTGTTCGGATATGATTTCATCTTCGAGGGCCTTTTCACCTTTGTTCCGAGTTTCTTAAGAGCGTAGACGATTAGTGTAGGTGACACACAAAAATTGTGAGCAAATAATAAAGGCATACCTCTCCCATTCCGGTGAGTCCCAGTCCTTATCATGGATGGTCCTTCTTCGTAGCGGGGGGAAGGTGTGGCTGCTACCCTGATGTATGGCTGGTGCCGTTTTATGTTGGGTTGCAAAACCAGGTGATCCCTTTTGATGTTGTCTCTTCGTTCTTTTTCTAAATTCTGTTTGTACCGAGATTAGCCTATGAATTGGTCCGTTGAGGCCGTCTTTGTCTTCTCGGACCTCGGTACAATAAGCATTATGGATTTCGTCCCAGGTGGTTGGAGGATATTTCATCAATCGTCTCAACAGTTTCTAGTCACTCTTGAACCATCTCTACTCAACCCGTTCTAGAAAGTCGTGACCGTCATCCCTTCGGACACGTTCATAAGAGTCATCCTTACTTTGTTGAATCGGGTGAGGAAGTCCCTTAGTCCCTCTCCCCAGGACGGCATGATAGCGAATATGTCGTTTACTCTTGCGACGGCCTTCTTGGCCCCGGCACTGGTAGTTACGAATCTATCAGCCATTTTCTCGAAAGTTTCTATGGAGCGGGCTGGTAGCTGTGAATACCATGTTAATTCCCGTCCCGTAAGGGTTTCGCCAAACATTTTTAGCAAAATAGAGGACACTTGTTCCTTGGCAAGGTCGTTGCCTTTCACGGCGGTGACATAATAGGTCACATGATCCTCGGGATCGGTCGTTCCGTCATATATCCTGAGGTAGGGCAACATTTTGAAGGTTTTGGTATGGAATGCACGGATGCATCATCACTGCGGCCGCTTCACGAACCTGCCGATGTCCCTTTTTGGCAAAATCTTAGGATCACCCGGTATCTTGTCGACTCGTTCTTGATGTTCTTTCATATAGTTTTGGAGTGCTTTGTTTTCATTCTCCATTCTTCCATCCTCTTTAGAATGGCATCGAGGGCGATGTCACCTGCACTATTAGTAATATTGTGAGTTATACCTGTGGTAAGAGGGTTTGGTCGGTTGAACTGCTCATCTATTCGTTATATCATGCAAGCTCTTGCGGTTTCTGTAGTCATTCTTGGAGCGGTCTTGTTGAGGACGCTTACTAGCATGTCGATTAGTCATGGTTCAAGGAGTTTTTTCACACTTGGGGGCGTCCCTTCTTTTGCGGACATGGAGGCCCCTTTTCCACTGGGTTTTGTTATGCTCCAGTGGGGGGAGGCGACCTATCACGCCTACAGGAAGCGTTGGGTGTCACGTCCTCGCCTATTGTTTTGCAGCTCTCGTTGATAGCATTCATGATGTTGCTAGGGAAATCACTTGTTATTTTTGTCCTTTCTTCTTAGTTACCTGCCATGTAGATTTTTGTATGTACAAAGAAAGAATATCTCGGGGTTTGTGAGGTTAGTGATTTGTGTTAGCTGTAGATTTGGAGGAAACTAAAAACTTAACTAAGAAGTCCCCGCAGACGGTGCCAAATTGTTTGACAATTGTTTTTTAGTTCAACTAATTAATTTATACAAATGAGGTTTAATCTTAGTAAATAATAATATCCCAAAGATGAAATTCTTGAAAGAGCGATAAATAATACGTAGATCTATTTCAAAAGCTATAACAGTGTACAATAATTAATACTCCCTCTGTTTCAATTTATGTGAACCTATTTGACTGGCACGAAGTTTAAGAAAAGATAGAAGACTTTTGAATTTGTGGTGTAAAATGAGGCATATATATTTTGTGTAGCTATAAATCATTGCTTAAAGGTAAATTGTTTCCAAATATGGAAAGGGGTCATTCTTTTAGGCATTGACTAAAAAGGAAATAGGTTCACATAAATTGAAATAGAGGGAGTATTTAAGAACACAAGTAGAATCAATGTAGCATTATATAGTGATGAATAACAATAAATGACATTTATGTAAATAGAACGAATGAGTCACCCAAGAAAGGATGAAATCGGTGGATATTCTTTCTGACAGTGATAAATGATGGACAAGCCTTTGAATACTTGAGTTATTCTCGGATCCAGTGAAAAGTGTGGACAAGAATCGTAGTGAAAAGGTTATTTTTGTAGGCTTATAATAAGGTTAGATTCTCTCTTTAAAGTCAAAGTATATTTTACAAATGAACCTCTCCCCCTTTCTATTATTGTGTCTCGTTCTATTTATAGAGAACATATTCCTAAAAAACATAATAGTACACATGTTGTAATGAACCGACCGATCGTTTTGAGAATTAGCATCATGTTCGGCAGCTTAAGGTCTCAAGCAGCTTCGTATTATGTATTATGACTAGCGTGTGCGGTCGAGTTCGAATTTCGGATGATTCGGGGTTAATATGGAAGAAGTATTCTTGTTTTAGAAGCTTAAACAATCAGAGTTGGCCGGAGTTTGACTTTTGCGTAGATGACTCCAAAATGGCATTTTGATGATTCCAATAGCTTTGTATGGTGATATTAGACTTAGGCGTGCATCCGAATTCAGATTTGGAGGACCGTAGGATAATTTGAAGCATTTTGGCAAAAACTGGAATGTTGAAGTTTTGGAAGGTTAAGAGGTTTGATCGGGAGTTCACTTTGTTGATATGGGGCTACGATTGCAATTTCGAGAGTTGGATTAGTTCGGTAGGTCATTTGAGACTTTCATGTAAAATTTGATGTCATTCCGAGTTGATTTGATAAGTTTCTGCGCGAGTTGTAGAAGTTGAAAGTTCATACGTTCATTAAGTTCTATTTGAGGTATAATTCATAGTTTTGATGTTGTTTTATGTGATTTGAGGCCTCTAGAAGTCCTGAGTTATGTTTTGGGACTTATTGGTATTTTCGGACGGGGTCCCGAGGGGCTCGAGTGAGTTTCGGATAGGTTTGGGTTGTGTTACGTTCGTTTTTTATGTTTCGACGCCGTTATTTCAAGCATAAATAACGCATTAAGCAAATCTCAAATATTTGTTTTAATTGAAGCATTATATCCGTATTGTAACTACAGAGCGATGGCAAAAAGCATCATCGAATTTTGACATCGTATGAGGAAGTTATGCTCATTTTAGTGTCGGAGAAGAGAGCTGGTGCCGGTGCTTCACAGATGCGAAGTTAGGTCCACATCTGCGACCCCGCAGGTGCAATAAATGGCACGCAAATGCGAAAATTACATCTTACTATATGTTTGCTTCTTGTTGCTAATTGTTGTTTTTAGTGTTTCATTGCAAGTATTGTTTGTCTTCCTTACCATGCTTAGCTTTATATTAACATTGTTTCCCCGTTAGTTCACCTTTCATACTTGTTCAGGTTGTTTAGTCCAATAGGTGTCTTGACTGTTCCTCGTCACAACTCCACCAAGGTTAGTCTTGATACTTACTGGGTACCGCTATGGTGGAGTCATGCTACGCTTTATGCACATTTTTGTGCATATCCAAGTATTTTGGAGTTGGTTGATCAATAGCTAGCTGTTCGGGGCCTCAAAGTCACCTCTGATATTGTACTTGTATTATTTATTTCTATTTCGAAGCAGTTGTATCTAGTGATTTTTGTAGCAAAATCAGTAGAGCTTATGGCTTGTACTACCGTTTTTGGGATTGTTGGCTTGTATGAAAATTTCCATATCAAAATTCATAGTTGTTGGTCAAATTTTGCTATTAACAAGTAAGTGTTAGGCTTACGTAGTCTTAGAGACTAAGTCCCGCCACAACATCCTACGGAGGGAAATTGGGGTCGTGGCATGTGCAGAGTCCTATCTGGAAACTAGCCGTTATGACTATGTCAAGGGTTCTCGACCTCGGCATCGATCCTTGACGACCCCTCGACTTTAGTCCTTTCTAACTCTTCGACCGCGACCTTTACTGTCCTTTAAGCCATTTCAACACGTGCCGGCCTGGGAGTGTTTCACTAATGCCATCTTGACTTAAGTATTCTATGGATATATTTTGACGCATACACTCAACATCGTACATATCTCATTTTCAATACAACACCCAATAAAGAAAAAATCTTTGCATTATAATTGTTGTATTGCTAATCACTATATTATAGTTCTTAGATTGCTGCATCACTAATTTATACAACTCACGCATAAATATTTGTAAGCCGAACAACCCCTATTGAGCTTGGACGATAAAACTATATGTTGTTTTCACTAAACAACCAAACATCGAGTAAGGGGTTAACCATGTCGCAAATATTAGTCCCTAGTTTCTTGGAAACTGAACTGTCACTTACTGTTACCTTATATTCTCATTGGAGAAATTACATTGTGAGAACTTTTGTCTTCAAAGGTAACTAAAGTCAGGCCTAAACAAATTCCATGATGTAGACAAGCAAACAAAAGGCAAAACCAAAATCCGCGAAGCAACAGTTGATGACAGTACCAAGCCGGCCGGTAAGCGTTAATCATCTCATTGACTCAATAGTTCAGCGGTTCACGTTAAAAGACACCCCTCCCACGCATTTCAAACTTTTTCTTTTATCCCTCCTGACCCCACGACAACACAAAGAATTTAAAAATTCAGAAATGCACCCCCAACTTTTGCAGATCAAACTCTCCAAAGTCCAACAACCAGGGCATTATTAATTTATCGTGAAGGGCTTGTTGTTCTCATAATTACAAAACAGTAATCATATCGGAAAACCAACCAGTTACCGGCGGAGAAGAGTGAAGGTGTGTAATGACGATGGACAGAGAGAAGGAGAGGGAGATAGAGTTAGAGAGTGCAATGTATACTAACTGTTTGTTACTAGGTCTGGATCCCTCCATCATTGGAATCGGAGCCAACAATGGCACTCCTCGTGTTGGACTCTTTCGTCATTCAAACCCTAAATTGGGAGAACAGCTTCTTTACTTCTTACTTTCTTCTCTTAGAGGCCCTGCTCAATCCGCGAAGGTACTCTGAATGAACTTTTTAGCTTATACAGGCTTATGGATTTATATTTAATGCTCATTTTTGTTTCCTTTTGATCTTTCAGGATTTCGATAAGGTCTGGCCTATATTTGATTCAGCTCAGTCTCGTGATTTTCGAAAGGTAATTATGCTTTAGCTTTTCCTTAAAAGGTACTCCCTATGTCCCAATTTATGTGCTTGATCGGGCGCGGAATTTAAGAAAACAAGAAAGACTTTTTAAACTTGTGCTCTAAACATGCTATAGACATTTGTATGGCTATAAACCATCTCATATATGGAAAAAACGAGAAGTTTAAACTTTAATTATCTCTAAATATAGAAAGATATCATTCTTTTTGGTGTCACATAAAATGGGACAGAGGGACTAAATTATATTACGGAGATGGAGAATAGAGCTAATGGATAAGTATATTCTGATTGAAGCATAGTCTGACCAAGTTAACTTAAGTTGATCGAATTATGCTTTATTTCAAACAGACGTGATTCGTGAATTGAGTTTGACTTTTCTTGTTTGTGGCTAATTTACTTCATTTTCTTTTTATTTGTGGAAATGCAGGTTGTGCAAGGAATTATAAGCGAGTTGGAATCCCAGGGGGCACTTCCTAGAAGCAATTCGAGGGTCTCATCTCTTGCGACGTGTTGTGGACCGAGGTTGGTTCTTGAAGATCACTAATTTTTTTTTCTGATTTCTATGACATAGCGTTTTGGTTATTTTTATTTTGAGCTATCATTTGGACCATTTGATTGCATATTGAAGTATCTTTCTCACATAGCTGTTATAGCACCGGTTGTCATCAGCAAAGTGAAGATTATTTTGTGGAGACTAATTTTGATTCACTACCTAATCGATTTTGGAGTAATTAACTCACCCTCAAGATTACAACTTCAATGTCTTTCTGCATTCAAAGTCAGGTTACATTTAAGCGGTGCAGTTTGGCACCGCATTCTACACTTTAGTCACTTAGCACCCAATTGAAACAGCTACCATATTCAATTCTGAAGCTGAATGTATATCAAGAGAAGCCCTACCATCTAAACTCCTCTAAGCCTGGACAAAATCCTTGGAGTCGGATTGCTGCGGTTACAGTTGTCTTGTTCACTGCATTTGGTGTCGCTGCTTGAAAGTGGGTGAAATCAAGTTATCTCTTGCTTGGTTTTATCCAAGACTATTTGGCTGGTCACCTTATTGCCACTGCAAAGGGCTTAGGACTTGGTAAAAGGTCTTTGTGCAAGAAGTTTTGCATCGGCTCATGCACTAGGGTTGGGGAAGTGGCTTTGTTTGTACGGACCTTTGATCCTATGGTTCAACTATTAGGTTTCTTTGACTAATCACACAGAAGATGACATATTGCCTGATATTTTTGGGCAGGAATAATCAAAAAGTAGGTTATCAGTGGAAAATACTTAGATTACAGCATCAGGGAAGGACATAACTCCCAAGTAAGCACGGGTTGAAGATGCACAACTTAGAGGTTATTTCTGTGATTTCAGTTCACAACCTGACTGAGTTAATTTTTGAAACTGACCCCAGGCTTTGCCGCTTTGGTCCAGTGGTAACTGCGCAACGTGTGATGTGTAGGTTAGACACACATCATGAGTACGAACCTTGTTGCAGATAAAATCGTGGTATTTAAGTGGAGAAGGATGCAGGGTGGGTCCATCATTTACCAGGTTTTGAACCGTGCGCCGGGTAGCCCTCGGGATTTCTCCGTTATATAAAAAAGTAAATTTACGAATAAACGAGTATTATTGAGTTTTATCAGCGCTGTTATTTAATCATCTAACTTCATGATCTTTTGGCATAGGAATTAATTGCCCTTGCAATTGGCAGTTATAACACTGGCTGCTTGTTATTCTTATTATCTACCTGTGTGTCTGTAGTTTCACTTTGTATTTTGTTCTATAAGTGCATACTCATATGAGTATGCGCAGGTTCGATCCTCCGCTTCCAGCTTTAGTTAAAAAAAGAAACACTCACATGTAAAAGCACACATGATAGCATTTGATGTACATAGTGTTCATGATTGCTTCACATGCACTGCAGATTTGTTGAACTTCTGTGGCAACTCTCACTGCATGCCTTGAGGGAAGTTCATAGGCGAACATTTGCTGTTGATGTAGCTTCTAACCCGTTACCTGCTTCATTGACAGATGTAGCTTTCTCACATGCAGCCACCTTACTTCCTGTAACCAAGGTTATCCTCCTCTGGCTTTATGTGTCCATTCATTTAACAAGGGACTTTGAAAATCATCTCATTGTTTGTCTACATCCTGAGTTGCTGGGTTCTTGATCTCTAATGATTTAATTCGTCTGTCGGGTAGTTATATCTGAAGGCCAGGGTTCAATTTCTGCCATTTCAAAGAAGCAATGCATGATTCCTCTTAATTATTCACTTTTGAGAGCTTAGTTTTCTTTTATGTATGAAGCTATTTCCTGTTACTAATCCTGATAATATACCTTGGAGTAACGGTTTCTCCTTTTTCAATACTCCGTAATAAGGTATTGAGTGGGGCTATAATGATTTTACCTAGCTAATCTTTAAGCTAATATGTTATCTGGAAAGCTCTCATGATTTGTGTAAGTTAATATTGCAAGTTTGCAGATCTAATTGTGTCCTTGTTGTCTGTGTAGGCTAGGATTGCTCTTGAAAGAAGAAGGTTTCTGAAAAATGCAGAAACAGCAGTTCAAAGACAGGCCACATGGTCTAATTTGGCTCATGAGATGACAGCTGAGTTTCGAGGCCTTTGTGCTGAAGAGGTACGATAAGAATCTTATTCTCTGAGAACTTTAGAGTTGATTTATATTCTATATTCACAGCGGTGACTGGTGAGTAACTCTTTGCGGAAAACATCTTTCATCCCCTCGGTTTCAGGCTTATTTGCAGCAAGAACTTGAAAAACTGCATGATGTTAGAAACAAAGTAAAGTTGGAAGGTGAACTGTGGGATGAACTTGTATCAAGCTCGAGCCAAAACTCGCATATGGTCCAAAGAGCTACTCGCTTGTGGGACTCTTTGCTATCTCGCCAAAGTGAGTACAAACAGTTGATGGTTATCTTAAGTTGTCTATCATCTGTAAAATCCATAAAGGCTCTATTAGTATGTGTTCTACAAAATGCTATATACTCCATAGTTTGTTTTTCATATGGCAATGCCATTGCCCTGCCTGGGAGTCAACAGTGGCCATTTCCCACTTTGCTTTCTTGGTGATTGAGCCCACAGCCTCAGGGTTGGAGGTGGGGGACGCTTTCCACTAGCTATCCTTCCCTTGGTACAAAATGCTAGACATTTGATATTGCAATTAATGTGATAATTAGATACTAAAGTGGTCCCAGATCAGTTTTATCGTCTTCTAAATCATATTACTTATGTGCATATGTCGTGCAGCTCAGCACGAGATTCTCGCTTCTGGCCCAATAGAGGATCTTATAGCTCATCGTGAGCATAGGTAAAGTCACTTTCTGTATGATCTTGGGTTTCAACAGCTGGATTTACCTTCATATTGTATTTTAAATATTCTTGTTCAGGTATCGTATATCTGGGTCAGCTTTGCTTGCTGCCATGGATCAAAGTTCTGTAGCTCCACCTCGTGATTTAGTTCCATCACATCTAGATAATAAAGATCAATCTGAAAGATCACAAGCAGATTTTAATAGAAAAAAGCATGTGAACAATCCAGATTCTTCTCATACTCAAGCAAATGATGAGAGTTTTTCTCGAGTTGATGAAAGGACTGCAAGAGCCCATCCAACTATTGATATAGCTGAAGTTTTGAGGCGTTGGACACATGCCCTACAACGAATTCATAAGCAGTCACTTCAATTGGTACGCTATTTTCTATGTTGGTTCAAGATTTTAGGTCTTTGAAGAGCGCTTTTGACCCCAATAAACTCTAAGTTTTAACTACTTTGATGGAATTTGTCATTCTTTTTTCTGTATGTTTGTGATGTTTCTTATTATGTGGTGTTCTGGATTTCTAATGGTCCAAAAGGGGAAATAACTTCTTCTTTGAGTCTAACTATGATGTCAGAGCTTACTCTACAGTCAAGGAATGTGTATAATCTGTCTTAGCATGTGATAGAGTTTTGTATCTGCTTATGTTTTGAGCTTAAGAGAAATTAATCTGTAGCATCTTTATCTAGTGATGTCATGTCTTAAGGAAAAACTTCCAGAGTTCCGTGTTCATATGAAGCTTTCGTGTATGTGGTGAAGTATAATACTGGAACCTATCTATTTTTTTTGTCAATAATTAGGTAAAAAGTATGTTCTCCTCACTTTTTCTTTTTCTTCCTAATACAATAATTTCATTCAGGCAAAAGTAAATGACGGAGAGGGTCCAGAGCTTCTGAGAAGTTCACATGATGGTGGTACAAGCAGTCACGTGGAATCCTTGGCTGCAACACTTGCTGAACATAGGCAGCACCTAGCAAGTATACAGGTTTGTGCAGTCCGTCAAGTTGGTTGCATGTTTGAACTATTTTACATGGTCTAAGGTGGAGTACGAGATATCGCATGCATTGGTCTTTGGGCTCTGGTAATTTCCAGCATGTTTTGTCTTTCTGGAGGATATATATGAAAGTGCCTTCATTCATGTCCTACCCGTTGAAACTGGTTTTGGGGCCATTGAAGATTCTAACTTAGCATTTGGAAAGTTGATTATCTGAAGAGTGGAAGTGGTATTCCTGGAATTCTCAGCATTGAATAAAAGCTATATTAGTGTATTTGTGATGATAATATACTGTTGAAACTGTTCTCCAGGTGCTCATAAATCAACTGAAGGAAGTTGCTCCAGCTATAAAGAATTCAATTACGGAGCTGACAGAAGAAGTTGATAGTATTTCGTCCGGTCTTCTCCCCATGGCCACGCATCATGCTAGATCACATTCACTGGTCCAAACACAGAATAGCAGAACGATATTGGTAATGTTTTGTGAAGCATTTAATGAGACTTATAACTTACCTACCTTCGGCGACGCACAACAGAACTTAAACAATAGGTATTCTACAGGAGAACAGCACCGATGAGGTAGCTGAGATGACCTCAAAAATGTCATCCATGCATTTTGAAAAGGCATCAGCTACAGCCAGTCCCCCTGCTTTAAAGCTCCCACCTTTGTTTAGTTTAACACCAAATTCTTCTGGAAAAGGTGGGAACATGCAGAAGCGGCAGGTCTCAGCTCAAACCAGCCAAATAGAAAATCTGCATGAGAAAAATTCTCCAGATCTGCCAATTTCAAATAATTCAATGGATAATCCGCGACAAGGTTTTGTTCTTCCTTCTAAATGCGTGCACCGATTTTCTTCAGTTTGGAATCTCTAAAATATGTTGTCTGAATTTCAGCAGATGATGACCTTAGCTTTGTCCAAAATTTGAAGAGATCCGTCAGAGAAGCTGCACTTTCCTCCCAATCTTACTATCCAGAATCATCTCAAGATAGTCGTTCTGATGATAGCTCTGAGCATTATTTCATACCTGTACCCGGGGTTGGGTTTTCTCATCTTGGTAGCAAACCAAACTTATTGAGAAGTAAAAAGCTGCTCGCATCTGAACCAGATTCATCTTTTTATGGGAACCATCTTCCCCAAAGTCATGTGGGCATCAAGTCAGATGGACTTCCTGACTTATTTAATGATCTGCGGTCTCTTGATGACTATGATGGCATAGATAGTTTTCTGTCAACCATGGGTTCAAACTCTTCAGTTTCTGATGCTTGCAGGTCATTTTATGATATGGAGGAAGCTGAAGAACAAGTATTTTCTCCTCCTTTGCTTATGGATACATCACTGTTGGCAGAGTCATACGAGGATTTACTTGGTATGTGTGAGCAATTGTTTATTGTATTGGTATTTCTACAGTCACATTACTATCTACATTCCCTGGGCTATCTATCAAAGCTGATTTTTTTATTCTTAAGACCATGCTGTAGACATGATTTAGATTCTTAATTTAAATCCACTTGGTTTACCTTTGTTTTCTTTTTTCTTTGACTGGGGGATTATGAGTTAAGGGTATCATTTGTGGAGCTCATTAGCAGCCTACCTTCCATAACTGTGCCAATGCTATATTTTTTTAAGTTCAAAATATAGGTGCCATGACCCTAACTGGTAGCAGTGGATGAATGGTTATTGAAAGCATTTCCTAGTTCTGGACATTAAATGGCTTCCCAATTTTTCTTTGTTAAATGCTTCATGATAAAAATGAGAATTGTTGTTTGTTAAATGCTTCAATCAATCAAAATATCAATTACCAACTATATTTCAACCCCAAACTAGTTGGCATTGGCTGTATGAATCCTCAAATATTCATTTTGCTCTATTTGGACCAATTTCTTCCATTGCTAAATTTTATTGAATGTTTATTGTTGGTCATTCTCTGTGTGTGTATGAGAGAGAGAGAGAGAGAGAGAGAGAGAGAGAGAGAGGGAAAGGGAGAGGGAGAGGGAGAGAGAGAGAGAGAGAGAGAGAGAGAGATCTTTTTGTTCACTTTGCTTTGCAACTTATTTAGGCTGTCTCCTTCTTGCTTCCCTGGATGCTATGATCTACTTCTGTTGCCTTGTTTCCTTTACTAGACTATTGACTGTCTAATAGTTTAATAAACATCTTACTCTTGCAGCACCTTTGTCAGAAACTGAAACTGCGTTAATGGAGCGCTGAGATCGAAGTTTAAATTGCCTTGCTGCTCAGCCTACAACAGATGCTCAGAATCTTATACTTCCAATCTTTCAGTGGGTTGGGATAACCTCCAACTTTCTTTATTCATTTGTTTATGCTTATCCTCTTCACGCGGCGTCTCATCTTGTCTTGAGGAGCAGAGGGAACTTGACATCTTGACATTTCTTAAATCAGCTTGACAGACTGCTGTGATCTTTAAATGTTCACCCACCACTGTCAAACTGGGTTCATAAAAATAAAGCTCTTCGGGAGGAGATCACCTGAACTGCACCAGATGTGTAATGTATTCTTTACTGAAGGGAAAAAGTCCCATCTTACTTTTGTGATTGCTACACTTCCATCTCTTGGCAGTTAAGCTTATGTTCATTACCCTCTGTCAGTTTAATAGTAAGATTTAATTGTAGATAAGTAATTATTATACCTTTAGTTGATCCAGACAGTAAAGAAATGCTCAGTTGATGCGTGGATGGAAAATTGAGTCTCCTATTGCAGCTGCAAGACCTCTTAGTTCTCCCTTGTTATACATTAGCAAGCCTGTGTATAAGCTTCTTCAGCTTTCTGGTGAAGGATTTAAACTTCTGTATTCTTTGGTGTGTTTGTACTTGGAGACAATTTCCATGTCTCTTAAATCTGTACAACTATAAGTTTGAAGCTTTTAACCCTTGTTATAGTTGTCTTTGTCTTGTCTTCTTCTCCCCTCTATGAACTGACATTCCATTTTATCTTTCGATTTCGCGCACTAAGCAACCGCCTGCAAAACGGACTATACTGTGATGTATGAATTGTCTTTCCCTTCTAAACATTAAAACACCTTTCATTGCACACTTGTACCCTTAAAACACCTTTCACTGCACATTTTACCAAGTATCTATAGAGGTTTCTGTTTCTGGCTCAAAGCTCTTATCCTTTTAACTGAATTTATTTGTCCAACTGCTTGTTTATCTAAGACAATCTTTGGTTTACTTCTTCGAGTTATATGTGTGGCGTCTATCTGTTGGCTTATAGACCTAGGGCCCCGTGCGGTTACTAGTGTTTCAGGTAAAATGTGAAATTATCCAAATTAGATTTTTCAAAATAAATTTGGGAATCGGTGGCCAAACGCTAGCATAGTTACCTCGTCTGTGTCTGAATATTCTAGTTATCTTTTCTTCAGTAGGTCTTCGTTCTTAGCTTATGAGTAAAGGTTTTCTACTACACAACATGCCCACAGTGTGGGTGCTATCGACAAAACCAATCAAATAGATTGGAGAGAAGGTTGTCTGCTCATTTGGCCATTGACAGGGATTTGAAAGAAAAACTTGGAAATAATGAAAGCAAAGTTAAACAACTGGAGGAACAGTTCTAGTGTTTTAATTGGAGTATTATAGGAAAATCTTCAAGCGTGAGCTAAGGAACAGCTGGAGGGTTACATATGGAAAGAGGTGGACTGCTCATATTATCTAATAATATCTGAATATTGCTTGATGATTAATTTCTGATCCTTAGTTTTGCCATATTCTGAAGGTAATGTAGCCGTCGAATAACTTGACTTTGAGGCAAGTACCACCTCATGTTGTCTCATTTATTTATCAGAAAGGAAGATCTTTATCATTGTTTTTATTTTTTGTATTTTTATATTTTGGAGAAGATTGTAGGTTTTCAGATTTAAGCCTTAATTTACTCCCTTTTAATTTCTTTTTTGGGGTCAAAAGTAGCAAAGATTTTTCATATTTTATTACTATAACTTATAGCCGACAGAGAGTGGATTGGTGCAATTGATGATTCGATTTTTGAAAATTCAGGTTCACAATGAACAATATTATACAAAAAGAAAAAGGAAGAGAATAAGACAATGTTTATGATTTGAAACGGAGATGTGAAAAAGATATTGGACCAATTAAAAACAAGAAGCATTAAAGACAGGAAGTTGCTGAAGCTAACTAAATTCCAGACTTCCTAAAACAGAAATGGCAAGCAACCGTTAAATGACAACCTAAGAGGGATTTGGACATTTTGGGATTGCGTAGTTTTCTCGTGAGCTTTTTACTGAAATGGTTCTTTGAGTTTGGAGATATGCATATTTTTGTTGTTAGTAAATATGATCTTTAAGTTTGTAGTTTTTGAACACTTTTGATCCAAGTAATGAAATTCTCAAATAAATGCTTGAAAGCTAACATTTTTTCATGTGACCAAAGTAGAAACAACACCGAGGTTTTTTTCTTTCGGAATTGAAACAAAATACACAACCAACTCTCACAATAATTCATAAAAACAATTTTCTGATATTTAAATTCAATCAATTAGAAGAATAAAACAGACAAAATAATCAGAATGTTTCCTTCTCTATAACAGGAAAAGGAATGAACATGTCTCATCTCCGATGTTACACTACAATTGGTAGTATTTGGTAAGTCCCTTGCGTCGGGCTCGTTTACCTCGAAACTCGAGTAACAATTAAACTTGTATTGTGGTTTTAAGGATACATGATCTGATTCAATACCAATTAATAAATGATGAATTAAATAAATGAATTGAACAACAAAATTAATCAAACCAGTGTTGTAGCAATATGTAGACCTCGATTAAGGACAGCCCCGGGATCAAGCATTAAGAACAATAATGAATAATACGTAAATAGAGGACAGCATGTATATTATTTCTCAGTGAATGTATTATTATTACAAATGAATATGGCCCCTCTTTATATAGTAGATGAATCCTAAATAAGGTACAACTCTAATTTCGGAAATAAATACCATGATTGATGTCGATAACCGTTTGCAGTTCAATTTCTTTCGAGATTTTCGCCGAGATCTTTGGTCGATTACTGATATCTCACTATTCCGTTACTCGATGTTGGTCGCGCCTGATCTCGATCCTCAGCGCGTGCTTCGATCTTCGAGTTTCGTACTTTGTCGTCGAGCTCGAACCAGTCCTATTGATGTTTAACTTAAAGTATATATATTTTCATGTATATCGCCTCATATTTTACTTTTGTTTCGTGGGTTTTAGATGTTAATTGTGATGATTTATATTGATTTGTGGTGTTTTTATGTGTAAAAATGATTTGGGAGCAATTGGGGACGAAACGCACAAAATTAGAGCGAAAACGCACAAAACCGAAAAAATTGCATTTTTGGGCGCCACAGGCAGGGCTTGGCGCCACCTGTGGCGCTAGAGGCAGAATACTATTTCCAAGAAACGCCCTGGTGGGAGCTTGGCGCTACCCAGGCGCCGATGACGTGAACTTCTACTATTTCGACCGGGACTCAGTTAATTCGACCCTAGACCTACCCAACACGTATAAAAGCAAGTCTAAACTCAATTTTGAAAGGGAGGACGTGATTTTGGGGAGGAAAACAAAAGAGCAACACACTTGGGAGCACGGATTTGATTGATTCTTCCATATCTTTTCTAGTACTCATTGATTTTATGTTTGAAAATATTATTTTTGATGATTGTATGAACATGTGTGGCTAAGAACCCTATTGTTCTAGGGTCATGGGTGAAACATGGATGTTATATTTGAAGTTTAATTTGACTAATTTAATTTTATCATATTAGGTTGTTTATTTAATTCTGTTCTTAATTATTTTACTGAGTAACTAACAGTGAAATACTATCTACGAATCCAGAGTTGAACTCGAAAGTGAGAATTCTAGATTGCATAAAGAATTAAAATAGAGCAAGTTCTTGAACCCAGGCATCGGGGAACAGATTCGCAATTAGGATAGACATATACCTAATTGCCTTGCTTGGTTGAAATACAGGAATTGTGAATGCATTCTTGTTAATCTTGGTTCCATAGACATATAGGCATTAAGTTAACTTGAATAAGCGAATAAGAACTCGAAAGATTCTTATAAGTAATATCAACCATGTTGATCAACAATCCAGATAAATCATTTAGTTATTCTAAGCCAAGAATATAACACGATTGTTAGTTAGTCTGTGACCCTGGAATATCTTCTCCTATTGATTGTTAGTCGATATTGCTATTTGTTTTGGTTGATTTTCTAGTTAATTAATTACTTGGTATTCTTAGGTAGTAACTTAGTTAATTATATCTTTTGTGATAAATATCTTGAATCGCTAAGTTAAATTGAGTTGAATCCGTCAAAAGTTAATCATAAGTCTTCGTGGGACGATACTCTACTCACTACTTTATTACTTGACGACCACGTATACTTGCGTGAGCGTGTTTGGTCGCAACACCTATCATGAGCTTGCCTTCGAGTCGGCTCATCAAACTCACGAAATCGGGCATACCAGGTTTCGACCGTACACAAGGCTCTTTACTTTTGCTCTTCGATTCTTGATATGTGGCTATAATTCCATATTTTAGTACATTATTTACCTTGCATTTTATGTGCTTTAACGTTAAACTACACTTTATTTACGCATAATGGAGTTTATTTTATGTGAAGGTGAATTGGAGATGAAATTAGAGCAAAAGGAAGATTTGAAGAATAAAATGAGCGCGAAAACTGTGGAAAAAAGAAAGAATGCATTAAGCAGTGAAAAGATGAGGAAGCCGGCAAAACAAACCTATGAGCTCGCGTTAGAACTTGCTTGGTGAGCCTTTGAGCTCGCGTGGGAGCAAGCTACGAGAGGGATGAGGCGAGGTCCACCTCGCGTGAAGGCTGGCGACGCGTGTTCTGGGGCGAGGTCCATCTCGCGTGGAGCCTCTCGAGGCAAGGTCTGAGGCGCGCTTACTCCGGATTTTGAAGGCTGATTTCGTCTCGTGGTTTGACTAGGACTTGGCCTATGTCCATTAGGTCTTTTTCTACAAATATAAATAGACATAAAGCACCACTTTTGGGAGAGTTTGGCGACCGGAGGCAAGAATAGCTCGTGGAACAACCGTCGGGAGTTAGAATCATCGGTTTCTACATTCCTTCATCCTTACTTTGTAATTTAATTATGCAAAATATTTGGAATATTGTTACTATGAGTATGAGTAGCTAAGCTCCTAATCTAGGGTTTTGATGGAACCTATTGGAGGATGATTTTCCTGTTACGTTAATATAGATTTGCCGTAGTATTTTCTCTATTTGTTCAACTACGTTATTGTTGTGGTTGGTTGAAAAGCTCTCAATCAACTGTGCCTATTTAGTGTGTATTACTCGGGAGAGAGTGCATATTTAGGTAGTTGTTGGACAACATCACTCCTAACGTATATGAGGAATCAATACAAAGGGTTTAAAGGTGGGATTAGGAATAACGAAACCTTGGTGCGATCCGAGTGAACTGTACTTAATGCCAGCTAGTGTAATTCGGGAGAATATGTCTAGTAAATTATGGTAGTTACTCGGGAGAAAATTACGACACTCAGAGAGCTCATGATCAGTAAAGAAGACTTAGGCAAATTTATAGAAAACGTAGCGGAAATGATTCCGACAATAGGGGAAATCATAATCTTAGATAATTCCAATTCTTGTCTACAACCCGTTCGTAGTTAGTTATTAATTATTGCATTTTCATTACGTGATATTTAGTTAGTAAACATCCAATTTGTTAATTTCCTGTGGTATTCGACTCCAAACTTGTTACCGAAATATATTTATAACGACCTATTTATTCTTTTTATAAAGTATAGTTGGGCATGATCAACTCACTTTAGACTTTAGACTCACTTTAGACTTTGAAGGTGAAAATGGTCAAACAACAAACGGTCCCAAACTGAATTCTGGAGATTTCAGAAAATATAATTAGATTTGTGGAATTTGAGGTTGGCATATGTGTTGGAGAAAAAAAAAGGTTGACATCTGTTAGGAAAAAACGAAAATATAAACCAAAAGAGGACCAAGGGGGTAAAGAACAAAACCAATAACAGAATGAGGAAAAAGAAAAAAGACTCAAATTTACCGTATATTATTCGAAATTATCTAAATCTCTCGTTAATTATACTTTTGGAAGGAAAATCTTATAGTAACAATAAATTTATTTCCGTGTGATCGATAAATTACGAGTTCGAACTGTGAAAATAGTCACTAATACTTATAGTAGTACGATTCGTTACAGATCTTGCATGAATACGAGATCTTTTGTACATAAAATTGCCTTTATTTGAAAAAAATTATACTTATATTGATACTTACAATTAAGATAGCTCCAGTGTAAAATAAATAGACTCCAGGAGTTTTAAATTTACCCATTAATTTTTAACTGGATCTATTAAGTATGAAACGTTTCCTAACGACGAGATAATATTAAATAAAAAATTTAACGGAAGATAAAATTATTTAATTTGGATAATAGGGGCAAATTTGACCAATTTTCCAAAAGAAAATAAAATAAAATAAAAGAAAAAGAAGAAAAGGAAAGTTGGAGAGAGGAAAAAAAGGAAAGTTGGAGACAAAATGGAAAGAGAAAAATGGTAAGAACAATAATTCTTGCTAACCAAACACATCATCATCATCATTCATCAAGAAACTAACAACCAGAGATTGGTTTCCTCAAATCCATCATCCCCTTTTCCTGTCTTCCCTCCCCCCTCAGTTGGGTTTGTTTTCAGATTTGAAATCACTCACCCAACTCTCTCGAATAAAAGAAGGGAAAATTCAATCTTTTTTTTTCTTTTTCTTTTTTTCACTCTCCAGCTTTATTTCTTTCTTGTCACCACCAAACCAACTTAATGTAAGCATTCAAAGCTCATGATTCTCAGCCTTTAATGCTGCTTTCTTATTTTTCTTGCTTTCTTGCTGGTGATTCCTGGTGAGGAATTTCATCTGGGATTTTTCTAAAAATCATGCCAGATCTTAACATTTTTTTTATCTTGATACATCCCGTTTGAGTTGTTGATACAAGAAAATATCAAGGTTGGTACACATTTCTCACCGTTAAAGAATATTAATGGGTCAGAATTGTAATCCTTGATATTTAAATTCTGATGTTTTTGTATACTCTTTATCTGTTTATGAGTCAGATTACATTTTCTGCATCTGGGTTTGGTTTTTGTGCTACTTTTTTATGTTTTTAATGGGAGTGCCTTGATGGTTATGAAGGAAAAGATGGATTTGGTTGGAAGAGTTGATAATTTAGCTTTATTTCCTCCCAAATAAGAAATAAACTATTCACACTGCTCAATTATATGTGACACTATTTTCTTATTAGTCCGTTCCAAAAAAATGATACATTTCTATATTTGGTAATAATTTTACTCTAAGCTTCCAGTTTATCCATAATGTGAAGCTTTATAGCCATACAAAATTACAAATTATGACGGCACAAGTTTCAAAAGTCTTAGAGCCACACAAATGTCGTGGCATGCTTGTGACCACATGTTTCAGTGGTCTTCATTCCTTTTTAAAACTCCGTGCTGAGTCAAACTGCGTTAGTAGATATTTGGGATTTCTTCATTTTACTTCCCTTTATGTTAAATTATTAATCTTGTTTTGAGATTATGAGGAGATTCATTTGTTATTTGGTTATACAGGCACGACAGTGGATCATATAAAGCTTTTATGTTGGTTTAGGGTGGTGAAGATAAGAATTTTGTAAGGTGCATGATCCCCGTGGGTCACTATAATTGGTTTAGTTATTAGATTTCTGCAGCTTAAACCTTTCTGATTTGACGATGCGTCTTTAGTTTGAGTATTTTGAGCAGCAAAGCATTTAGGTCTACCTGAAGGAGATGATCAAGCAGATACTAAATAGGCTCCCACGGAAGCCGTCCAAGTCAGCAGACAATCGTGATGGAGGAAGCTCTACATTTCAGTCAAATGCTTCAAATAGTTCAAGAAGCGCTGACTTGTCTAGTTCCCGATCCGGGAGTTTGAGTGCTACGTCTCTTTCAGGCGTCACTGGTTCTTCAATTCCAGGACTGAATCATGGGGATAGACTTCCACAGGCTATAAATGCTAAGGTGAATGGAAATGCATCAGTTTTCTCATATGAGGCATTGCCTAATTTGAGGGATGTACCAGCTTCCGAGAAGCAAAACTTGTTCATCAAAAAGCTGAACTTGTGTTGTGTCTTGTTTGACTTTTCTGACCCAACTAAAAACTTGAAAGAGAAAGACATCAAGCGACAGACATTGGTGGAGCTAGTTGATTACGTTACTTCTGCAAACGGGAAATTTCCAGAAGCTGTCATGCAAGAAGTAATTAAAATGGTATCCTCAAATTTATTCAGGCCTCCTACTCCCCAGCCTCCCGAAAACAAAGTTTTAGAAGCTTTTGACGTAGAAGAAGATGAACCATTGATGGACCCTGCATGGCCACATTTGCAAATTGTGTATGAGTTCCTTCTCAGGTTTGTGGCATCACCAGAGACAGATGCAAAATTGGCTAAGAGATACATTGATCACTCATTTGTTCTAAGAATATTAGATCTCTTTGATTCAGAAGATCCTAGGGAAAGAGAGTACTTGAAGACTGTACTTCACCGGATATATGGAAAGTTCATGGTGCACCGTCCATTCATTAGGAAATCAATCAACAATATATTTTATCGGTTTATTTTTGAAACTGAGAAACATAATGGAATAGCAGAACTCTTAGAAATTTTGGGCAGTATAATCAATGGATTTGCTCTACCACTCAAGGAAGAGCACAAGTTGTTCCTCGTTCGAGCTCTTATCCCACTTCATAAACCAAAGTGCGCACAAATGTATCATCAGCAGTTATCTTACTGCATAATACAATTTGTGGAAAAGGACTGCAAGCTTGCTGATACTGTCATAAGGGGTCTGTTGAAATATTGGCCCATCACAAACAGTTCAAAGGAGGTAATGTTCTTAGGTGAGCTGGAAGAGGTCCTAGAAGCAACTCAGCCCCCAGAGTTTCAGCGCTGTATGGTTCCATTGTTTTGTCAGATCAGTCGTTGCTTGAGCAGCTCACACTTTCAGGTTGGTATTTTGGTTGATTTGACATATTCTTCTTTTTTCTGTTCTTTGTTCGCTCCTGAAAGAATTCATGGGTCACCAGACTGAATCTTGATATGCTTGGAAATGTAGAACCTCATATAAGGTTCCTAATAAGCTTAAAGTTGCTAAAATCTCCAAAGAGCACTGAGAACATGTTAGTAAGAATCTATGTGTAGGGACTGACAGAGATTAAATTAAAAAGCATGATGGGAAGTTCTCTGTGTAGTATCAGAAATACAGTTTCGCTTGCAAGAGAGTTCTGTGTAGTTTAAAATCCAAACTTTATGAGCGTTAATTACTTGACTAAATATCATTTGGACATAACTGTATAAACTTGGAGAAGAATGGGATAATATTGATTTAATCATTACGCGATACAGTACTTTGAAAATTGAGACCGCACAAATGCCAAAGAACTTATAAAAAAGCAGGCTGTTGGTTTTCTTACCACCGAAAGATTCAAAACTTCTGAAGCTGCTGGGACAGGCTTCTAAACATGGATTTTTGTACGATAATTAAACTGTGATATTTCCACTCACATGATTCTATGAATATGAAAGTGTATTTTTTTAAGAAAAAAGGTAATATTATAATCCATAAAAGGTCAGCACCAAGCTAATATTGAGACATAGTACAAAAGCATTACTGGATATGAATCCTCTAAAGTTGTAAGGACTCCAAAACTCCAGCATCACATTTATCAAGAGACAAATTTGCATTACACCAGGACTTTATAACTTTGAGTACATTTATTCTTCGTTATAAACGCATTCTCTTCCTTTCCCTCAAAGGACCTTCTATTCCTCTCGAGCCAGATGTTCCATTGTATGAATGGTCTTCCAGGTCTTCTTCTTCTCCTTTCTCATTCCTTGCCTCTGCCAGCTGCTTCGCATTTGCTGGCATAACCCATTGGATACCGAAGAGATTAAAAAAAACATCAAAACATAATTGCAGTGAAGCAACAGATGGTTCGCTGTTCTTCCTCTTTCTCACATATATAGCACCAACTGCACATATTATCTTTTCAAGTCGGTAAACTTTTCAGTGAGAGCCAGTAAAGGAAAATAGACCAAAAATGTCCTATGGTTGTAAGCTATGTTGCGTGAATCCTCATTTTTCCTGACATAACCGTGGCTACGAGTGTGATAAGGGTGTGAGTACTTCGTGCATGTTCTTCAAAATACACTAAAAGTTATCAAAAGCTTGAGGTACTCATTGGATACTTCCACACAACTGTACCACTTACGTACCTGTATACGAGTCTGGGCAACATAAAGTTGTAAGAACTACATGACTTGTATATGATCTGTCGCGATATTAATGTCGTTGCAGACGACAAATTTTTTACTAAGGATCAAGTTTCAGCTTTGGCTCCCAACAGAACAATTGCAGCGGTAAATGCATGTATAGGATGATAAGCACCACATTTCTTATGGAGCATAAAAATGAGTAAAAACGAATAGTTGTTCTTGTTGTTATTTATCCTATCTGGGTAGCCTCAGGAAGGGGACACAGTCAGCGTATTTTAGAAGTAACCTAGTTAAAGCATATCTACTGGAAAAAATGGAGAACACCAGACAAAGTTTAGTCCTGAAATCTCTTAGAAGACTTTTATGTTGCTTATTATCAGCCTAGGATCCATTGGAGCTTCTCTTACGTGCTTATCAATTTTCTTTTGTTTCTATACGTTATTAACCAGTCAGGATTTGTGCATGTCTTTTGACCAATTTGATTTCGTTTCTCCTAGAGATGCTCTAACTTGCTGCTTTTCTGTTGTGACTGCGACAACTTCACATAAAATAACACTCATTTACACATTCTCCGTTGTAACTTCCTGGGATAACTTGATAGAATGTACTCCTTCTACCAGCGAAGCAACACTTTGGCTAATTATATCTGTTGTGAAATTAAGCATCCTATCCAAAACCTTAAGGCAATGGTGAAGGGGCCCACGACATTTTTGAATCCCTTTGGAAACCCTCACAACCAATGGAAACTAGTGTTTCTAAGACCCTCCCACACATGTAATCATGTTCTCCGGTTTGCATGTGTTGAAGACTTCTATTTTCGTTTTTTCTAACAGTGGACCTAATGCAGGGAGAGATTAGGCTCGATAGGATGAGGGTGGGTCTGGAGCATGAGAGAGCAGGCTCAATAGGCTAAAGTGGGCCTGGAGCTGAGAGAAATAGAGAGTAGGCTCAACAGGCTAAGGAGTAGTGAGTATGGAGTAATGTTAGTGGCTCGGTCAGTTGAACTGGGAGAGATAAATGAGAGAAGTCTAGAGCTGCTCGATGGACTGAGTTGAGAGACAGAATCCCAGAGCAATACAGTAGGTAGAGAGAAAACAGTTGTCAAATGAGCTCACTGATACCATGTAACTAATATAAGCATCCGACCGAAAGTCTTTAGGCAATAGTTGGAGCCGCCCAGGACATTATAAACCCTTTTCAAAACCCTTATATGACCAATGACGGACAAGTGTATTCTCTGACATCTATGATTGATATCAAACCAATGAAACTGGAAATGTTTGATAGAATGAGATAGACCAGATCCATTAGCTGCAGCTTCCATTTTTCCCCCTCTCTGTGTGTGACAAATTCTAGTTCATTTTCAATCTGTTCAAATCTTGCATTGACAGGTGGCTGAGAGGGCTTTGTTCCTGTGGAACAATGATCATATTGAGAACCTAATCAAACAAAATCGTAAAGTTATACTGCCAATAGTCTTTCCTGCCTTGGAGAAGAATACTAGAGGCCACTGGAATCAGGCAGTACAAAGCTTGACATTAAATGTCCGCAAAATATTCTCTGATATTGATCCTGAACTTTTTGAGGAATGCTTGCACAAATTTGAAGAAGATCTGGCTCATGAAGAAGAGAACAAGACAAAACGTGAAATGACGTGGAAACGATTAGAGGAGATCGCTGCAATGAAAGCTGCTAGCAATGAGCCAGTGCTCGTTTCTCTTAGGACAACCCCTCATTCACACACTGGCTAGTAGAGATTAGTATATTTGTCACTGTTACGTCACCCTTGATGAGCTGACCTGTATGCTAATTGAGGATGGGAATTGTATCAGAAGGAGGTGGAATCAACAAAATGAGCCATGTCTCCGTGTTTGTTCATACTGTGGTACTTCCCAAAAATTTGCTTTCCCAGGTCTCTCAGTGAACAGAACTGGATACCGACTCTATTTGCATTCAGATGCGACGATTGTACATATGGAATTGCGTGGCAGAGCCTCAATGTTTTATATTCTGCAGTGCAGCCATAGCTGGAGTTAATTTGTTATTTGTTTAGTTGAATTTACAAGTGATGAGATTAAAAGAACATTTTTCAGGTATCTGTTAAGATTATTTTTGCATCTAGTTTCGTTCTAGTCTGCAGTTAAATCCATGTAGTATCACATGTATGTTTGGCATTTGCTGCTTGGCATGAAATGTTTCTGTAGATAATCCTCTGAACTTTCCAAATTAACACAGGAAAGGCAATGTTGAATGACCTTATTCTTTTGTATTTACCATAGTTTCCAATTGAGTGTCAGAAATATATTCTGGAGGATGTGGCTTGGAGTTTGGATATTTCTTTTATAATCGCTGTTGGGGAAAAAAATTGATTATTTAGACCAGCTAGTATAGTTTATTTTTTTCTAGCGGTAGTATTTAGACCAGTTTGTACGCACATCAATCCTCCTAGTAGTACAAGTATTGGGCAACTCTGTTGTGCAAGGTTTAGGTAGATGAAAAGCTACTATCGGAGTCGTATTTTCACTCATAAGTTGCAGTTCAAGATTAAAAAATAATCATTGGAAGTCAAAATTTTCTTCTGTAAAACACTAAAACTGTTATTTTTTGATAAGGTTTTGTTTAAATGCTAATCAATGGGATCTCAATGTTTACTCATGCTCGTATTTATCCCAACCGGCTGCTTCCTTAACTTTGATATTTGGTGAAACAATGGTGTTAATGTTTTACCAAAAAAAGTGTTTTAAACTTTTTTTTTACACGGAATAATGAGAAAATAGAGGGTGAATCCTAGTTAAATATCATAACCACTAGATCTGAAGTTTGAAGACCTGTGTCCGATAATATTGAATGCCAATACAAATGCTCAATGATTATTAATGATTTAGTAATGAAAGCATGCAATAAATGTAGACAATGACAATCAATGTAATAAGGAGGAATTTATTACCCAAATGTTAGATGATTTGGATGATTCTCCTTCCTCACAACAACTCGGGATAATAGAAAATGAAGGTAGATAAGAAATCCTTGGATCTTGTGAATAAAAGATGTATATTGAGCAATGTAATCAGTGCACAAGACAAACTTTTGTATATTCTTTGTAGTCAAGTCTTTACAATGTGTTCTTATCAGAAAAGTGAAGATCCCCTTTTGTTCTTTATCTCTTCCTATTTATAAGGGATATTCCTAAGAAATCCTAAAAAGTACAACTGAAGGAATATTTCCTTCTCTTTATTCTAAAGCTTATTCTAACAGTTGCTTTCATATGTTCTTTGCACGACTTCGACGCTAATCTTTCTTTACGTGACTCCTCGCCATTGAGTCGTGATCAGCTTTGACCTCGGCCACATCCCGTCCATTTGCAATCATTAAGTTCAGTCCAATTTTTGACCAATACAGTTAGTTTCTCCGCTTGTTGAGGTCATGCTCTTGGACGTCCTCGATGAGTGGATTCTGTCTGCAACCGGTCAGAGGAAATTTGGTCGTGATAATTGAATCGAATCGGCTGAGGTCGAACTGGCGGCGGTCGTTAGCAGGGCCGTGGTTGGCGTGACTGACGTATGATGATGTCATGGCCACGCGCGTCATCATTACGCGTTTTCCCAATGCAGTGTGTCGTTTCATGTGCTTCTGTCGCTTTGATTTTGGTGCCATTGACGGCTCTTTGCCTCGATTCAGGTGCCACCCAACTCTATAAATAGAGGAAAGGGGCTTCATTATCGAAACTTTTAGCGTCTCCTACTCTGTATGCACTTTGTTCTTCCTTAAGCCTCTTCTCTGATCTCAGTTTCCGATTTCCTACAGCTCCTTCAGTTTCAGTTCCCGATTTCTTTTCCGGTCGATACTTTCTTTCTCTGACTTCATCGTACACACTTTATTACTAGAAGATGTCAAATTCCTCTCTTACTTCTGACAAAGTCTCCGATGCCACCCCTTTATGGGTAGCCATTCCTCCCGTGGTTGAGGAGGACGAAAGCTTCCCCACCGTGGATGAGGTAGTCCCTAAGAACCCTTTGGCCAGAAATAACTTTCCAAAAGAACCTTCCCCCGCTCCCGCTCAGGTACTCCCTGAAACAAGACCGAGTCAAATAGCCGCCCTCCGGTCAAAATTTGGTATTCCTTCTCACGTCGAAATTGTTCCGGCAGGAGGCGACATAGTATAGGTTCACTGGCCCGGATATTGCGCTTTCTACGTCTATCCGTTCTTGGTCAGTTATTATCTTCCTCCTCCCATTAGCGAAGGAGTTCTGGCGCTTTTACAACGTCTGCCCGGCGCAGCTCTCCCCCTATTTATATTAGGTTTTTCTGATGCTGGCGAAGTACGCAGAGTTGGACGGCTGCGAGGTCACTATCCGCCATCTTATGCATCTCTTCTCGCCCAGTTTTTATAGAGGCACATTGATACATCTTCGGCATCGTGGGATTAAAGGATTGGTGGTCGGGATGGATGATAAGGCGAGCCGAAGATTCTGGCATAAATACTTCTTCATCAGGACCGAGCACCTTGTGTCGGATCAGACCGGGTTCCCGGGCAATGGAACTATAATCGTAAGGGTCTATGGTCGCTTGCCATATGTTGCTCATTGTTCCTTCTCTTTCCTTCTTTTTTTTTTCTCGACCCACTCACGACTTTTCTGTTTTCAGGTGAGAAGCGTCCACCTTCTCTCGTCTTTGATATTGAAGATTGGGTAGCTCGCGTGTTACCCCACACTGTGGGAATCCGCGACGCCCAGCACATGCGCTTTGGACCTAATCCCTCGTCCAGTAAGTGTTATTATACCTTACGACTTATTGCCGTTCACTATTGTCCTTTGATGTGATTTTCTTTTGGTGCTAGGTCGGCGAACTTCCAAGAAGGCGAAGGCTCCGGTGCTTGCATTTCGCCAGGCAGTTGACTCGGTCGGGATGCAATTTGCTCTTGCTGAGTCTACACGAGGTCAGACTCAAGCTCCGACGTTGAGGGACTCCGCTCCTCGAACTGTTGCTGTGTCGGATGAAATCTCTTCTCAGCCTATCTTGCACCTAGTCGATGAGTCGTCTCACGACGAGGAGGAGGCGTCGCCGAGGAAAAGACGAAGGGTGGAGACTAGGAAGGCCATTGTTGTTGAGGTTGAGCCGGAAGGGCTCATCGCTTTGGAAGCGAAATTGGTGCCTTCACGAGATATCGAGGATGTTCCTGCGGCGGGTGCCGTCATGGAGAAGAGGACATCCGAGGTTGAGGGGGTCCATGGTAGAGGAGAGCCTACACGGGCTGTTGAAGTTGGCTCACCGGTGGGGAGAGATAGAGTTGTTCCTATGGAGGAAAATGACTCTGGCTCAGACATCGACCCTGAGGAGTTACGGGCCTTCGAGGAGAGGGCTACTTGCATGGAGATAAGGACGGAGGGTCCTAATCGGCACATAGTCATTCCTGTGATCTATAACCTCTTGGTCGACTCGGAACGGGCGACACCGCCCTTTGCTCCTTTGTGTGCGGAAGCTGAAAATAGGACGTTGCAGACGCTAAGAGATGCAGACCTGTCTGTGGGCATATCGGTCATGGCCGTGCGAGTAAGTTTTCACTTCTTTCCTCCTAAGTTTATCTGGGCTGAATGAGCAGGTCGTCACCTCAAAGGCCGAGAAGGAGCAACAACATGCCCAACTGTCTTCTTCTCGTACTTCTGCCGATCCTAGTGTGTCATGGGAGTTTTACGAGATGTGGGTTCATGCTGAGGCCCAGCTTGACGTGTATAAGTCTTTGACGGCGGCCGGAAAGGTTTCTGAGGCGGAGCTTGAGGACGTTCGTGTCAAGGCACGCGCAACTCGTGAAGCCTGTGGTTACGACCGTGGTACGCCCGGCGGGGATGATGATGAAGACGCCTTGGATGGGTTTGCCTCCGACCCTTGGTATGATGATGAGTATGCCGATGAGGATGGTGCGGCGTGAAGCCTTTGTACTTAGTATTTTTTTTTTGCTGTTTTTTGTTGGGGCGTCTCTCAGGCCCTTTGTAAAATGTATTGGAGCTGAACAATTGAAATGGAACAATTGTCTTTTTGCCTTGTTTTTTCGTATTTTCTCTTTCCCCTTTTCCTCTCTCATTGGCGTTTTCTTTTGTGAGGAAGCCCCTAACTTTTCGGCCGTTTGCATGTAAGGTTGATTTGGGCGGAGTCGAATATGGACCGATTTAAGGTCAAATATAAGTTAGCTCGAACAAAGTCGAGGTTTGATTGATTCGAGCGAGGTCGAATATAAAATAATTCGAGCGAGGTCGAATGTAAAATAATTCGAGCGAGCTCGAATGTAAAATAATTCGAGCGAGGTCGAATGTAAAATAATTCGAGGGTGTTGAATGTAATAATTCGAGCGAGGTCGAATATAAATTAATTCGAGCGAGGTCGAATGTAAATTAATTCGAGTGAGATCGAATGTAAAATAATTCGAGCGGTGTCAAATGTAAGTTAATTCGAGCGAGGTCGAATGTAAATTAATTCGAGCGATGTCGAATGTAAGTTAATTCGAACGAGGTCGAATGTAAATTAATTCGAGCGAGGTTGAATGTAAAATAATTGGAGCGAGGTCGAATGTAAAATAATTCGAGCGAGGTCAAATGTGAATTAATTCGAGCGAGGTCGAATGTAAAATAATTCGAGCGAGGTTGAATGTAAAATAATTCGAGCGAGGTCGAATGTAAATTAATTCAAGCGAGGTCGAAGGTAGAATAATTTGAGCGGTGTCGAATGTAAAATAATTCGAGCGAGGTCGAATGTAAATTAATTCAAGCGAGGTCGAATGTAGAATAATTCGAGTTGTGTCAAATGTAAAATAATTCGAGCAATGTAGAATGCATATTCTCTGCGTTGGTGTGATGTGCAACTTTGGTGTTGTACAAGAATGATGCATACTGCTTTGTTTATTCATTCATTGGAGAATATTACATGTTTCTGTTTGTTCCATACATACATTTGATAAGTTCCAGTCTATCTAGTCCCTTCATCACTCGGCCTGGAGAAGTAGTCGATAGGTGGGGCGATGAATTCAACACTTTAAATTCGAGACACCTTCTTTGTCGCCTCATTAAAAACCTCCCCGATAACCCAATTGGGACAAAACCCGGGTGAGGGAAAAAGAGTACGACTTGGAGGACGTCCATTTTCAGAAGTTGAAGTATTTGAGGTGGGCGACGTTCCAATTGTTTGGCATTATCTTTCCCTCCATTGTTCCTAGTTGGAATGATTCTTTATTTACTGCCGCCGTGATTTTGTATGGCCCGTCCCAATTGGTTCCTATTTTACCTTCTCTTGGGTCTTTGCTCGCCTGTGTTTTGGCCTTGAGTACATAGTCCCCGACCTTGAGTGGTCTTACTTTGGATTTTTTGTTGTAGTACCGTTCTGCTTGCTGTTTCTGAGCTATCATGCTTATGTAAGCCATGTCTCTTTGCTCGTCTACTTCGTCAAGGTCTTGCTTTCTGTTCTCGTTGTTGCTTGATCCGCTCTCATTGGAGTATCTCAAACTTGGTTCTCCGACTTCGATTGGTATCACTGCGTCAGTTCCATAGACTAGTGAATATGGCGTTTCTCCTATGCTCATTTTTGGCATGGTGTGCTATGCCCATAGCACTTCTGGTAGTAGTTCCGGCCACAGTTCCTTGGCGTCCTCGAGCTTCGTCTTCGTGATATTCAGTATTGTTTTGTTGGAGGATTCGGCTTGGCCGTTGCTTGCATGATGATATAGCGTGGAGAGTATTCTCTTGATGTGCCATTTCTCGAAGAATTCAATGGTCTTTTTCCCAGTGAACTAGGGTCCGTTGTCACAACTGATTTCTTTGGGGATGCAGAAGTGGCATATGATGTTCCTCCATATGAATGTGATAACTTCATGTTCGCGTATTTGGGCGAATGCACCTACTTCAACCCATTTAGAAAATTAGTCAGTTAAAACCAAAAGGAATTGTACATTACCTCATCCCGCTGGAAGTGGTCCAACGATATCCATTCCCCATTTAATGAACGGCCATGGCGATGTGACTAAGTGGAGGTGCTCGCCCGCTTGGTGTATCATTGAAGCGTATTTCTGACATTGCTCGCACTTCTTCACGAAGTCGGCGGCTTCCTTTTTCATGGTGGGCCAGTAATAGCCTACTCGTATGAGGCATCTAACGAGGTCTCGATTGCCAGTGTGGGCTCTGTGGTGGCCTTCGTGTACTTCCTCGAGGGCGGGCCTGGTTTGGTTTGGCCCTAGGCATTTTGCCAAGGGGACACCAAACGTTCTTTTTTACAAGTCGTGGTTGATGATGCTATATCTGGTCGCTTGCATTCAAAGCTTCTTGGCTTCTTTTTTGTCACTCCCTCCTGCAAATATGTTATAATACGGTTTCACCAGTCCCAAGTTAAGTTTACAGAGTGTACCTCAATTGGGTCTATTGACGAATGAAGGAGGGTACCTACGTTTTCCTGTCCGCTTATATTCTTGGTGGCTGCTACTAATTTGGCGAGGTTGTCTGCCTCGATATTTTGTGCCCGGGGTATCTGGTCGAGTTGACATTCGCCGAACTCCGACAGTAGTTTATGAATTTCTGCCTGGTACTTTTGTAGCCTTTGTTATTTGATTTGGAAAGTCGTTGTGACTTGGTTGACGATGAGTTGTGAGTCACATCGGAGGATGACTCGTCATGCTCCATATTTGAGATCTAGTCTCAGTCCTGTAATAATGGCCTCGTACTCGACCTCATTGTTAGTCATATCAGGGCATCGTATGGACTGGCGGATGACTTTGCATGTTGGAACCTCGAGTACGAGTCCTAGTCCATATCCTGACGCGTTGGAAGCGCCGTCGGTGTATAGGACCCATAGGCCGGGTAACTTGGGAGAGGTACGAGAAGCTTCCTGCTCGACCTTAGGCATTATTTTGGCACTGAAATCGGCAACGAAGTCGGTGAATACCTGCGACTTCATCGTTGTTCGCGGCTGATATGTTATATCGTTCTCGCTTAATTCGATAGCCCACTTGGCCAATCTCCCCGAAAACTCGGGTTTATGTCGGATGCTTCTTAGAGGGAAGGTCGTAACCACCGAGATGGGGTGACATTGAAAATAGGGTCTAAGCTTTCGTGAAGCTACGACCAATACCAGGGCCAGCTTTTTGAGGTGGGGGTACCTCGTTTCAGCGTCGACCAGGGTTTTGCTAATGTAATAGATTGAAGATTGCGTACCTTTGTTCTCACGGACCAACACTGCACTTACTGCGACGTCTGATACGATCAAGTAGATTAAGAGACGCTCGCTGGGTTCTGCCTTGGCGAGTAGCGGGGGCGAGGAAAAGTATGCCTTTAGTTCTCTTAGGGCCTCGATGCACTCGAAATTCCACCAGAGTCCATTGTCTTTCTTGAGCACGTTGAAGAATTTGTCGCATCTGTCATAGGATCGTGAGATAAACCTTGACAAGGAGGCTATATGGCCGGTCAGCTTCTATACCTGTTTCTTACTGGTCAATGTTTCATGTATTCCCTCTATGGCTTTGATTTGGTCGGGGTTGACTTCAATGCCTCTCTGTGAAACCAAAAATTCGAGGAACTTCCCAAAGGTCACACCGAAGGCACATTTTTCGGGGTTCAACTTCATGCCGTATCGCCTTAGTATATCGAAGGCTTCCTTCAGGTGGTCGATGTAGTCCTCTTTTCTTTTTGACTTAACCAACATATCGTCTATATAGACTTCCATTTTTTTGCTGAGTTGGCCTTTGAACATATTGATGACCATCCTTTGATAAGTCTCCCCTGCATTCTTCAACCCAAACGACATGACTCTGTAGCAGTATGTCCCTTGGTGGGTGATGAAAGTGGTCTTTTCCTTGTCCTCCTCCTCCATGAGGATTTGGTTGTATCCTAAGTAGGCGTCCAAGAAACTTAAAAACTCGTGCCCCGTTGTTGCGTCAATGAGTTGATCGATGTGGGGCAACAGAAAGGAGTCTTTTGGGCAAGCTTTGTTTAAGTCCGTGAAATCCATGCACATGCGCCGCTTCCCGTTTTTCTTCTTCACCATGACAACATTGGCGACCCATTGGGGGTATTTTGACTCTCGGATGGAGCCGTTGGCGAGTAGTTTTTCCACCTCTTCGCATACGACCTCATTGATTGCGGTGTTGAATTTTCTTCTGATTTGTCGTACCGACGGGTAGAGTGGATCGACGTTCAGCTTATGTGAGCAATGTCTTTCGGGATACCTGGCATATCAACATGGGAGAAAGCAAACACATCGTTGTCAATTAAAAAGTTATGAAATTTACCTGGTTCTGAAAGTTTGTGCCGATATAAGCTTTATTGTTGTGGTTGTTGTTTTCCAGTTGAACGGGGTCAAGGTCTTCTACCGTTGACCCTGTGGCTTCCACGACGTCGGGGTCTTAGATGACATATTTTTGCTCGTCGTATTCAGGCCCCGACTTCGGTAATTGATATGCTCCCAAGTCTACTTCCTTTAATTGTTAGGTGTATATGCAATCTTGGGCGATGCGATAGCATTCTTGGGCTGTGCGCTGTTCACCGCGAATGCTGAATATTCCCCACAGATTAGGAAACTTGATGACTTGATATAAGTTGGACGAGATAGCCCTCATAGCGTGTATCTAGGGTCGCCCTATGATGGCGTTGTAGGTTGTGTCCTGGTTCATGAAATGGAACGTTGTTTCGAGGGTGACGCCCCCGGCCAAAACGGGCAGCGTTATCTCTCCTAAGGTTCGTTCAAATGCATTGCTAGATCCTGTTAGTTTTATGACTCGTGGTACTATCTTGTCCTCGAGTCTCATTTGTGCGAGAACTGGGGGGTGGATAATACACGTCCCGCTCCCGTCGTCGACCATTATTCTTCTTACATCAGTATCGGAAATACGTAAAGTAATGACAAGAGCATCGAAGTGAGGATTGGTCAAACCGTGGGTATCTAACTTATCAAAGATGATATTGTCTTCGAGGTCATCATACCGTTCATGGGTGATCGACCACTTCAGTTTGTGTGTGGTGGTGAACTTCACGTGGTTGATTGCTTCTTTGTCAACTCCGTCGATGATCATTTGGATAGTGTCGGCGGGGGAGGGTGGGTGTATTTGGAGGGCCTTGGTGTTGTTCTCGTCCGCGACCGAAATTGGCTCTTCCTCGGTTGCTCATCAGCTCCCTTAGATGTCCTTGGTGAAACATGTTCACCACTTCTTGTCGTAGGGCTATTCATTCCTAGGTCGTATGGCCCCCCTTCCTGTTGGAACTCACAGAGGGCGTTCGACTTTCTGGAATTTGGGTCAGACTTCATCTTTTGCGGCCACTTCACCTTAAGGCCGAGCTTCTCTAGGGCGTACACTATTTCTGAAGGGGAAACACAAAAATTGTAAGCAGACAAAAGTGGAGGCATACCTCTTTCGTTTCGGTGAGTCCTAGTGTGTGGCCTGAACGACCCTTCTGTTTGGCGAGGAGGTGGTGGGATGGCTGTTCTGACATATGGTTGGTGCCTTTCTCGATTGAGGCATGACCTGAATGATCTCTTCGGCTATCATTACAACGGTCTTTCCTCGACTCCCTTTGGACTGATGTTAGTCGTTGATTTGGACCGTTGAGGTCGTCCTCATCTGCTCTCACCTCGGCACAGTAGGCGTTGTGAATTTCTTCCCAGGTGGTGGGAGGGTATTTCATGAGTCTGCTTAACAACTTTCTGGTCTCCCTCGACCCATTCCTGTTCAACCCATTTTGGAAGGCTGCCACTCCCATCCTTTTAGATACGTTTGGCAATCTCATTCTTACTCTGTTGAACCGGGCGAGGAAATCCCTGAGTCCCTCACCAAGCGATTGTCTGACAACGAATATGTCATTCACCTTGGCCTCTGCTTTCTTAGCCCCGGCGTGGGCGGTGACAAATTTATCAGTCATTTCCTCGAATGTCGTTATCGAAGGTGCTGGTAATTGTGAGTACCATGTTAAGGCTCTCCCTTTTAGGGTTTTGCCGAACTTCTTCAGCAACATTGATGGTACCTTCTCTTTTGAGAGGTCGTTGCCTTTTACTGCCGTGACGTAATGAATGATATGGTCTTCGGGGTCTTTTGTGCCGTCATATATCTTCAAATATGGTGGTATTTTGAAGGTCTTGGGTATGGCATGCGGGGCATCTTCCTCGCTTTATGGCTGTTCAACGAATCGACTGACCTCCCATTTTGGTAGAAGTTTCGGGCACCCGATATCTTATCAACCATTTCTTGGTGCTCCCTCATTTGGTCGCGGTGCGCTTTGTTCTAGTTCTCCATTTCTTCCATTTTCTTCAGAATGGTTGCAAGCGCATCATTAACTGCATCAACAACGGTGTGAGT
This sequence comes from Nicotiana undulata, assembly GCA_005239495.1. NCBI lineage: Eukaryota > Viridiplantae > Streptophyta > Magnoliopsida > Solanales > Solanaceae > Nicotiana > Nicotiana undulata. The sequence goes on along the minus strand of ML260769.1, from coordinate 61,794 downwards.
GTTACCTGTTGGGAGAGGAACGGGATGCTCGTTGACGGTTGTTGTGGTATCCGCTCGTGAGGTGCTCCTACCCGCCCCTTGAGCGGGTTTGTCAAGTATGTTGTTTAGAGTACTCGTCAACCATGCCTCCAATAGTTTTTTCACTGCTGGTGGCGCTTCCTCAGTCGTGGATGTGGAGGCTCCCCTTTTGCGTGAAGCGGTTACACTCCCATGAGGGGGAGGTGAGTCACTTCGCCTGGGTGTGGCACTCGGCGTCACATTCTCCTCGTCTTCTATGTCAACCTCGTTGATGGTGTTTAGGAGGTTGGCAGTGACATCCACTACTGCTTTCAGTCTTTCATCTCCTTTTCCTGCCATTGTTAGCTCGTGCAAATGGGAAAAACATGACTGTTGTTTTTTTAAATATATTTTATATCTAGAAGAAACTCAAATTTTAACTAGAAAGTCCCCACAGATGGCGCCAAATTGTTTTACCAAAAAAGTGTTAAACCTTTTTTTACACGAAATAATGAGAAAATAGAGGGTGGATCCTAGTTAAATATAATAACCACTAGATCTGAAGTTTGGAGATATTGATGATATAGGCCCGTGTCCGATAATATTGAATGCCAACTACAAATGCTCAATGATGGTTAATGAATGTAGTAATGAAAGCACGCAATAAATATAGATAATGGAAATAAATGTAATAAGGAGGAATTTATCATCCAAATGTTAGATGACTTGGATGATTCTCCTTCCTGACAACAACGTGAGATAATAGAAAATGAAGGTAGACAAGAAATCCTTGGATCTTGTGAATAACAGATGTATGTTGAGCAATAGAATCAGTGGACAACACAAGCTTTTGTATATTCTTTGTAGTCAACCCTTTTTAATGTGTTCTTATCAGAAAAGTGAGGATCCCTTTTTGTTCTTTATCTCTTCCTATTTATAGGGGATATTCCTAAGAAACCCTAAAAAGTACAACCGAAGGAATATTCGAATATTCCTTCTCTTTATTCTAAAGTTTTTCTAACTGTTGCTTTCATATGTTCTTTGCACGACCTCGACGCTAATCTTTCTTTAGGTGACTCCTCGCCATTGAGCCGTGATCGACTTTGACCTTGGCCACATTTCGTCCATTTGCAGTCATTAGATTCAGCCTAAATTTTGACCAATACAGTTAACAATTATAAAACACTTGATAACTCTGAAACACCATAACATCAAGGTGCTTGTAGGATGACATAGTTATTTTAAGACTTCTCATGTCCACCACTATCATTATCTCAATCTGAAACAGAAGTGGTTCAATAAAATTTATGTCTTAAAACCAATTTTTTTAAGTTAGTCTTTTTCGGTAATCATCAATTAGAAAGTTGATTGGCTTCTTTCCTTCTTACAAAGATTTTGTACATTTTATTCTCAAACTTCAATATTTTCTTTCAAAGATTGGGCATAAACTAAGTAATAATTTATGAGGTCTCAAGTTTCCTTTGTGGTATAGCTCTTTTTGGATCCTGTGCATAGTGAGATATTAGTTCATAAAACAAAAGGGTTTTTTTTGGCTTAGGCCTTAAGCCGCCTTTCCCTCACAACCACAATCCCTCCTTTCTTTGCTCTTAAGTCTTACGGATGAAAGTTCACAAAGATATTGCATGGTAAATTAATATTTTTGTCATATAACAACGTTGGTTCGTGATTATGTCTTGCATTTCCAAAATTGGACATAAAAATGGAGTTCGTTGCTAGACATAATTACTCAAGCCTTGGAGAACTGAGTTTAGCCGGCGAGGTTGTGATTTGCATGTATTGGAGGACTAAACTCATTAACTTCATAAAATCTAAGGGCAGATGTATTAAATACTGTAATAGATGGACTAAAAACTAGAGTTAACCTAAAACACAAGGACAAAAAGTGAGAAGCCAGAGAGAAAAATAGCCGTTAGGCCCAGAAAGAAGCCCATGTTACATTCGAGATACTTGACCGTTAATGCCAAAAACCTGCACCCATTTTCTCTTAAGCAACAATTCGTTTCATCACAATACAGAAAGGTGAATGAAGGGGTGAAGAAAAGCCCCAATAATGCAAAAGCCGAAGATGGAGAAAAATGTGAGGCATTGTTCAGCCCGAGATTCAGATTAGTGGCTGCAATGGCGGGTTGGGACGAAGAGGCGCTTTTGATGGCTACTCTTATTGTCGAAGACACTCCTGAATCCCAGCATAAACAGAAGAAACTTCCTGGTTTGCAGCGTTTCGTGACTCCGCCTTCGAATTCCAGAAGCTAATTACACTGTCACATTGAACATTGTCTGATTAAATTCTCGGCAATTTTTATTTGGGTGATTGTAACAAGGTTTTTCTTTTTTGTCATTTCACAAATTTGAATTATTTGATTTTACCAGTAGTAAATACTTGCAACCACTAATTACTATGCTTCATTTCCGAATTAGTTGGAGTCATTTGTATGAATTCTTAATATTCACTTTGTTCAATTAGGAACTGTGCTATAGTTTCTCTATATTTTCTACTTACAGAGAAAAAATAACAAATTAAAAAGACTTTTTCCAACATCATAGTCAATGTACCAACCAGTGGCGTACACAGGATTTGTGCAAGCGGGTTCAATCTTAGAAGTACATAACTTTAGTGAGTTCAAATAAAATATTTATATAAAATTTATGCTGCTTTAATCACTTATACATATACACACTATTTTTTTTGGTGAAGTGGGTTCAGTTGAACCCCCTTGCCACCACGTATGTCCGCCACTGGTACCAACATGAGCATTGAGAAACTCTATTTGTAACATCTGTACCAACATTAGCAATGAGCAGCTTTAACCTCAACATGTTACTACTAGAAAAAAAAAAATCTATTTCAATGTTTAGCCGAAACTGAGAAAAGGAAGCCAGAGCCAAATTCTACATGTTACAAGTAGTAAAATAGTTTTCATTTCAACGTTGAGTAGAAACTGAGAAGAAGAAGACTGAACCAAAATCCACAGGTGAAGGAGATAAGAAAGAGGCTGAAGCATCAAAAGAACAAAGGTCTTCAGCTTCAGCCAATCTCTGCATGGATCAACTTCGTGAAGAGCTTTCTTGTGCTGTAAGTGTCAAGGAGTCCATTCTTGAATGTTGATGTGCATTTTCTTCTGTTGCCTTTTGCAAAATTTCAAGTTTGCAAAATGTTTATGAGCATTTAGTTCAGTCCAAAATCCACAGGAAGGCTTATTGCCTTTTACGAAATTTCAAGTTTGAGTTATTTTATTTGTATTTGCAGATTTGTTTGGAGATTTGTTTTGAACCAAGTACCACTCCTTGTAGACACAGGTACAATCTGATTGACATCCACATTAACTCAGATTCATATAACAATAGTTAGTAGAAATTTCCAGTAATAGGTTAACTTATTTGGTCCAATTATGTCTACAGTTTCTGTAGGAAGTGTTTGCGATCTGCTGCTGACAACTGCAGGAAGAAATGCACTAAGTGCAGACAGCTTATTAGGTACTACTACTATATTTATTAGCATTCGCGAAACACTTATACTACGTTGGAGGGGAGATCTTACGGCGATTTACAGTCGTACCCTATATTTGTGTCACCTTTTAACATGTACCTTATTTTTAAAAAATTATTGATTTAGTAGTCAGTTGACAAAAAATCCGTAATAATATGACCATTATACCCCTGACAAAAGATATAAAAGATGCGTCACGATTTTGTTATCCTTCATCACTCCGTCCCTCCTCAGATCTCCTCTCACATCTGCCATAATCACGAAACCAGAAAGTTGTGGTTTAGAATAAATAGTGAAGGAATGGAATTCATTGTTATTCCTTCTTAGGTGTTCAACCTTGATTCAATGTTGTTCAAAGTAAATAGTGAAGAAATGGAATTCATTGTGGACTTAAAGAAGAGAACTTGTGACTGCTTGGAATTCTAACTTGATGAATTGCCCTGTCCACACGCAATTGCTGCTATTAATAAGAGATATTTGCAGAAATTTGATTACTGCTCAAAATGATATTCAAGGGAAATACGGTTCAAAACATATGAAGGACAAGTGAACACTGTGAGAAATCAAAATTCACGGGATATACCACAAAATGTAGAATCTGAAATCACAAAACCTCTCGGTGTAGAGATTCATGGGATATACCACAAAGAAGACAAAAGGACTGAAACAGTACTATTGAAGTCTACCAAATGCAGTCATTGTAAACAAATAGAACATAACAGACTTGCTTGTCTTTTCCAGTACCTCATCCGTATTCCAAGAAACACGCTGAAAATTACTCCAACATTCAATAATCCTTTGTCTGAATTTAGACTTTCATTATTGAATGATATAAGCTCTTGGATCGAAAAATACTCTTTTATATATTGCTTGAAGTAAACCACTCATTTTTGTTGACAACCTACATGTTTGGTTGCATTATAATAAAGTGTGCAATGACTTCAGCGAGAAAAAACTGTAATTGAAATAAATATCTTTAACACAAAAAAAATATGAAAAACTACACCTTTCTGCATGAAGTAACTGCAGGACAAAACTTCGGCATCTTTAGTTTGCAGTTTTAGAAAATGAACTAAAAACTTCAGCATATTCTCTTTGGAGTTATGGAAAAAAATAATTACAAAAATTGCAGACCGCTGGACAAAACTTCAGCATGTTTTGTGTGAAGTTTAGGAAATGAACAAAAAAAGTTCTGCATAGAGAAGTCTGACTCTTAAAAGATATAGTTACAGCCTTATAACGGGAAATGTCTGCAGAAAAGCTACATCCTATAAAGTGTGACTATCAAAAGTTATATAAACTTCGTATCAAGGTTCAAGTTTCTAACTTATATACGCTAACTTTAGCTTATAAGGCATGGAGTTTTACGTGACGTACTATGTTATTACATTAAAATGAGAATGCAACCTTCAAAATTGAAAAAAATTATACACAAAAATGAAACAAGATTTTCATTTATATTTTATATAACATAAACATTAATAAAACACCACCATCATCAAAAACATTAATAAAACACCACCATCATCAAAAACATTAACAAAACAAAAGAAGATTCATAAAAAACATTAACAAAACACACATAAGAAAAACATAAAAAAAGGATAACAAAAACTAAGCATCATCACCGTCATCAGAACAATACTTCTCAATTTCTCAATATATCTCATCATTATCAAAGATAATTTATAGGATACTCGGGCAAATGACCACAAAGTCTAATGAGACCGCACTTCAACTTGTTGAATTCAGCATGCAACTGACTTTGTTCAACTATTACTATGTCCATAAGATAAGGAAGACTCATCAAGTTGTTTTGCAGCTTGGCATAGTCGTCCCACATTGGGAACTTAAAACAATTAAACTGCTGGACAACCTAGTCAAATGAGGTTGAATAACCTTCACAACTGCGTTCGAGGTTCAGCCTGATCTGGAATGATTCATCGGCAAAAAACTGTCGTCTGATTGAGAATCAGCCTTTATTTGATCCCACGTCTGAAAAATCCCATGATTAACCATTGGTACATTACTATCCCAATCAGATCTTAAACTCTCCTAGTTCTTCATAATTTCATCCATTGCAAGCTTCCTACTTCCGCTAGCACCATATATTTAGACCAAAGATTATTGAATGTTGGAGTATTTTTCAGCGTGTTTGGTTCTAGCGGAAGTATGGAGCTTACAATGGATGAAATTATGTAGAAGTAGGAGAGTTTAAAATCTGATTGGAATAGTAATGTACATTGGGCTAATCTTATGCAGACGTGTGATCAAATAAAGGTTGATTGGGAATGAATCAGACCACAATTTTTTGCTGATGAATCATTCCAGAACAGGCTGAACCTCGAACGCAGTTGTGAAGGTTATTCAACCTCATTTGACAAGGTTGTCCAGTCGTTCCCATCTGGGACGACTATGCCAAGATGCAAAACAGCTTGTTGATAAGGAAGACTTATCAACAAGTTGCGTGCTGAATTCAACAAGTTGAAATGTGATCTCATTAGACTTTGTGGTCTTTTGCCCGAGTATCCTATAATTATCTTTGATTCGGATAATGATGAGATATATTGAGAAATTGAGGAGTATTATTCTGATGACGGTGATGATGCTTAGTTTTTGTTATCCTTTTTTTATGTTTTTCTTCTGTGTGTTTTGTTAATGTTTTTTATTAATCTTCTTTTGTTTTGTTAATGTTTTGATGATGGTGGTGTTTTATTAATGTTTATGTTGTATATTTTATTAATCTTGTTTCATTTTTGTGTATAATTTTTTTCAATTTTGAAGGTTGCATTCTCATTTTACATAGTACGTAACGTAAAACTTCATGCCTTATAAGCTGAAGTTAGTGTATAAGTTAGAAACTTGAACCTCGATATGAAAGTTTATATAACTTTTGATAGTCACACTTTATAGGCTAGCTTTTCTGCAAACATTTTTCGTTATAAGGCTGTAACTATATCTTTTAAGAGTCTTATCTATGCAGGAATTTTTTTTTTGTTCATTTCCTAAAACTTCACACAAAACATGCTGAAGTTTTGTCCAGCAGCCTGCAATTTTTGTAATAATTTTTTTTTCAAATTCCAAAGAGAATATGCTGAAGTTTTTAGTTCATTTTCTAAAACTCCAGACTAAAGATGTTGAAGTTTTGTCCTGCAGTATGAATACTTCATGCAGAAAAGTGTAGTTTTTTATTATATATATATACATATATGTAATGATCCAAGAGCTTATATCATTCAATAATGAAAGTCTAAATTCAGACAAAGGATTATTGAACGTTGGAGTATTTTTCAATGTGTTTCTTGGAATATGGATGAGATATTGAAGATATGTATTTCACTTACAGTTTTTTCTCGCTGAAGTCATTGCACACTTTATTATAATGCAACCAAACCTGTAAGTTGTCAACAAAAATGAGTTGTTTGTACTTCAAGCAGTATATAAAAAAGTATTTTTCGATCCAAGAGCTTATATCATTCGATAATGAAAGTCTAAATTCAGACAAAGTATTATTGAACGTTGAAATATTTTTCAGTGTGTTTCTTGGAATATGGATGAGGTGCTGGAGAAGACAAGCAAGTCTGTTACAACTAATGCATTTAGTAGACTTTAATGGTACTGTTTCAGTCGCAGGGAGTCGTTTGTCTTCTTCCTTGTAGAATCTCTACATCGGGAGGTTTTGTGATTTTAGAGTCTACCTAGTATATCCCATGAATTTTGATCTCCCACAGTATTCACATCATATGTTTTGAACCATGTTTCCCTTGAATACCATTTTGAGCAGTAATCAAATTTATGCAAATATCTCTTATTTGCAGTCAACAACAACAACAACAACCCAGAAAAATCTCACCAGTGGGGTCTGGGGAGGGTAGAGTGTACGCAAACTAACCCTACTACAGAGGGTAGAGAGGTTGTTTCTGGGAGACCCCCGGCTCAGAAACAATAGATCTGTGACAACAAAACCCGAAAAAAAATTAACCAACAATGTGAGAGACAACAAATAAATGAAAAAGGAGTAACACAAATGTTATGCAAAAGTGTGAAACACAACATAATCGCTAGCATTGCTAGACAAAAACATTATCATACTCATCGGTACAAAGAGGAAAACCGCTCGACTACCCTTTTTAACCTACAGCCCTAATGCTCGACCTCCACACCTTCCTATCAAGAGCCATGTCCTCGGAAATCTGGAGTCGCACCATGTCATGTCTGATCACCTCGCCCCAATACTTCTTAGGCCGCCCTCTACCTTTTCTCGTACCTACCAAAGCCAACTGCTCATACCTCCTAACCGGGGCATCTAAGCTTCTCCTCTACACGTGTCCGAACCATACCCGCATCTTGTCGTCCACCGGAACCACGCCCACCCTCCCGAATATCTTCATTCCTAGTCTTATTCAGCCTAGTGTGCACACACATCCATCTCAACATCCTTATTTCTGCTATTTTCATCTTCTGGATATGTGAATTATTGACTGGCCAACACTCAGCCCCATACAACATGGCCGGTCTAACCACCGCTTTATAGAACTTACCTTTGAGTCTGGCACATACTTTTCACACATGACTCCAAATGATAACCTCCATTTCATCCACCCACCCCAATACGGTGTGTAACATCCCCGCCGATCTCCCCATTTCCCTGGATAATTGACCCTAAGTACTTAAAACTTTCTCTCTTGAGGATGACCTGTGAGTCAAGCCTGACTTCCACATCCGCTTAGCATTACTCAGCTTGAAACCTTTAGACTCCAGGGCCTGCCAACCTCCAATCTCCCATTAACACCATGGCACCTCTCCTTGGATATGGTGTGTCAGTGCGTCTATCGCCAAAGTGAATAAGAACGGACTGAGTCACCTCCCACAGTCCTAACCCGAGTCATAGCTCCACCAGCACACCTTTCACCTCTAAACACCTCCAAAGGACGTCCTTGGGGACCTTGTCATAGGCCTTCTCTAGGTCAATAAACACCATATGCAAATCCCTCTTCCTATCCCTGTAGTGTTCCACCAACCACCAGCTTCCGCAGTAGAACGACCCGACATGAACCCGAACTGGTTTTTCGATATCTCGTCTGGTCCGATATAGTTGTTACAATTCTGGATATCACCTTTGTACACCGGAACCATTGTACTCCACCACATTAAGTTGAGGAGGTCGTGGGTGCGATGTGTAAGATGAGTTGGGGCAAAGCAATCGGACCAGACGAGATTCTAGTAGAGTTTTGGAGATATACGAGAGTGACTGGTTGAGTTGTTTAATGTTATCTTCAGGATGAAGAGGATGCCTACAATACCTAAAGTTGCGGTGACTCTCGGAGTGCCCCAATTGCCATAACACGATGTTTCCATCCTTGCCTAATTTGGGCCTCTTCCATCAATACTCGACTGTCCTCGTCTTTGATGTACCTCACTTGATCCAGGTCGCGAGCCTTCTTCTCTCTCGTTTTGGCCAACCGAAATAACTTCTTGTCCCCACCTTTGCCCCCAAAAGCAAAAGCAGTAGTCTCAACCTCTTTCCTAGCCTCCTTATGTCTTTCTTTGTTCGCTCTCCTCTGATCCTCGTCGGTGCTCTCTACTAACTTAATGTAAGCTGCTTTCTTAGCTTCTACCACCAATCGTCTCGGTGCCCGCCATAGTAACCTTTCAAAACTCCCAACACCTCTCGCGTTGCGTCTTATACAGTCCGTCGTCGCCGTCCACATAACGCTAGCGTCCCCACCACTCTTCCAGGCATCCATAGGCGCAACCGACCCTCCAACTCCTGCGCATTATCCTTAGACAAAGCTCCCCACATGATCCTCGACTGACCTCGTTACAAACCTCTTCTTCCTCTTCATCAAGATACCGACGTCCATCACCAGAAGCCTATTTCATCAAGTTGGAATTCCAAGCAGTCATAAGTTCTCTTCTTTAAGTCCACAATGAATTCCATTCTTTCACTATTTATTCTAAACAATATTGAATCAAGGTTGAATACCTAAGAAGGAATAAAAAAGTAAAAAAACTATATTAGTGTATTATTGCTTCAAAAAGAAAAAGTATGAAGTTTTTTATATGTAAGTAGTAAATCACTGCAGCGGATATTTAAAGCTGAAGTGATTATGCATTAGTTAATTACTTCAGAGAAAACAAGATGAAGTAAATTCTAAAGTTAATAAATGTACCCACAAACATTTTGCAAGCCAAGTCCATCTCTCTTCTTCTGCCCATATTGATACTTTGTAAAAGTTTCATATGCTTTTTTTCGCCGTTCGTAAAACCACTCTCCCATCTTTTCTTGGATGAAATCTAACATTCTTAAATAGGCATCTCTCTCGCTTTTAGTAACACAGAATTCATTTATTCAACCATGTTTGTTGTCAGCATATCATAACGTCGCCATGGGAACCACGGTCAAGCCCATCTCTCTGGCGCTCTTCCAGTATGTAATTATATGTTTTTTTGTCAACACTTTTTATTTGGGACATTAACTCATTAAAATCTTCACATGTGTATGACCTTGCCAGCGCCTTTGAAAAAGATTTATTACCGTGCTCTTTTGCATGTCTTTGCTTTAATTTCTTATCAAAGTGATAGAGGTAGATACCATGGTGAGCTTCGGGAATAAATTTTCTAATCCCATTTGCGATCGATTGGTTTCTATCTGATTAGAAAACCAGTTCATGACAGACTTGAACTGCTTTTCTCATTTCCCTGAAGAGCCAAATGTATGCATCATTGTTTTTTGAATCTGCTACACACGATATTTGGCTTTAAAAATGTTGCATCTACTAAAATCACGGGTCTACAGTAGCACCAACCAGCTATTGATGTCGTAGGAGCAAAGAACATGTAAGCAAATCTGTACAGGTGAAACACAATAAAACAAATTGTAATAGCTTCTGGTGTTCCCCTTATGCAAGCAATAAATTTTTGAATAACGCGCCATGCCCTTGTGATATCCAATGTCAATTCCAAATTTCTTTCTCATTTCATTTTCTACAAAGGCTGGTGTAACCTCAATTCTTTTATCCCGAACATGTTCTAAAATTTGTTCACTTATAAAATTTGATGTGGCATGCTTCTAATATGATTTTCTTGTATCAACATGGTTGTTATGATATTTTATCACCCTGAAAAGTGTAGAATTTTTTATTCTGGTAGCACGTACATTCCTGTATTTCAGCTTGTATCTCTTTGAACGTGATCTAACATCAGTGAATTCAACTTTTTAGTTTATCTCCAAGCTGCAGAAAAATTTAGCCATGCTCTTCTTGTTCTAAAAAATTGATCATACTCTTACTTCCTTAGGCAATGCAGCATGCCTAAATATTTTACATGGTGGAGATTATTTCAGCTTTTTCCTCACTCTTTTCTTGATTTCTTATAAGCAGTAGAAGTTTCAATAATTTTTTCAATTTATCTGATATTATCGATATAAATTCTGTGTTTTCTTCATCTTCGTTGTTGCTTATCAATGCAGAAGGTAACAAAAGAAATTTTTGGATTGTGTGTTGGTTGTCTATTTGCATTATTAGTTGTCCTTTTTCTTCTTGGTCTTCAACAAATTGCTATGAAATTATTGTAGCGGCATGTAATTGCTGCAACATTCCATATTCTATAGCAGCTGTAATGTTAGAAGGTTGTCGTTCGTTGTCTACTTCTACTATCCATTCTAGTTCGTGTTGATAATTAGCAAATTGTTCTGAATCTATTGTATGTGTAAGAGATGGTTTGAATGTTGCAGATTCTGAAGCAGCTATACCGTCAGAAGTTGTATTTTTTCGACGACAAAATGTCAATTCTTGAAGGCTGAATCAGTTGTTAGCAAATGTATACAGGTTCTGAGTTCTTCATCTGAAGTCACGAGCATCCCTTTGCTTGTATTTAGTTTGATATCAAACCATATTTTAAGTGAATATTTGGTTGAATCAAATCTGTAACTTCCACTAATTTTCTTCGAGAAAGTATTGAATGATACTTTTATTAAGCAGAACAAGTTTTGTATCATGATCCCTTTCTAATCAAAAGTCTACCTCCCATTGAAAGTAATAACAAGGCAAATCGAACTCATCCTGCAGAATGAAAACATCAGCATGTTTAGTGTCAAGTATTAGGAAAATGAGCAAAAAATTTTAAGTATGAACTTCATAAAGAATTCATTAGAAAATTATATATTGCAGGACAAATACTTAAGCATGTTTAGTCTGATGTTTTAGCAAATGTACTAAAACACTTCAGCTTGTTTTATACTGAAGTTTCGAAAAAAAGCTCATGAAAAACTTCATCACGTTTTTGGAAATGAACTAAATAACTTTCTGCTGAAGTTTCGGAAAAAGCTCATGACAAAACTGTTGAATGCAGGACAAAAGTTCAGCATATTTTGGTATGAACTAAAGCAAATGAACGAAATAACTTCAACATGTTTCAACATGATGTTTTAGAATGCATTAATCATATAATGTACAGGAGTAAACGTAACAAACGTATTTAATGTAGTAATTATTATTGCGTTGGGATATGTGTTAGTGTAATAATTACATTTCAGTCACATTCATGCATGCTTTACACTGGACGTTTAAAATTTCTCTATGTCTTTTCATATAGAGGCATTCGAGTTGAAACTCGATGAGTTCATAGACAAGTACAATAGGGATTTGGAAGAAATCAAGACCAAGCTCAATAGGCTTGAGATGCTGGCCAGATGCAGCCTTTAAATCTGATAGTAATGACGACGAAGATATATGTGATTAGTTTTTGTTTTGTTTTGTATAATCCTTTTATTTAAAAGGCTTATTATCTTATTTTTGTTTTTATGCAATTTTAATTTTTATTTATTTTTAATGAGATTTTATATTTTTGTTTGATTCTTTTTGTGCGTCTTTTTTTAATATAAAATCTCTTTAAACTCGAAAAATAAAAGAAGGAAAATGTGATGACCCAAGGGGTAATTTTATAAAATTAGACTTCGTTTCATGCTTAACTGTCATAAAAAGACTAAAATTAAATACCTCAATTTGTGTGCGCAGTCCGGGCGTGGAACCAGAAAGCTTTTGTGTGAAAATATGAGAAATAGTGATTGTTAGAATTTAAATTTGATAAAAGTTGACTTTGGTCAACATTTTGAGTAAACGGATCCGGATCCGTGTTCCGACAATCCCGGGAGGTCCATAGTAAAATATGGGACTCGGGCGTATGCCCGGAAATGAATTCTGAGGTCCCAAGCCTTAAAAATCAATTTTTGAAAGAAATTGTTTTGCTGAAATGTTTTTGAAAAAGGAAAGAAATAATGTTTGAAACCATTAGTATCGGGCACCTATTCTGGTTTCGGAGCCCGGTACAGATTTGGGTTGATATTAAAAGGTTAACTGTCCAATTTGGTGAAAAACGAAGTTCGTTTGACGTGATTCGGACATCCGGTTGAGAAATTATGAACTTTAAGAGTTCTTGTTGAAATTGATGAGTTTTGAGGTTTTAATTCACAATTTTACGTGTTATTTTCATGATTTGATCGCACGAGCAAGTCCGTATGATATTTTTAGACTTGCGTGCATATTTTTGAGGGCTCGGGTGAGTTTCGGATAGGCCACAGAGTGTTGTTCACTTAAAAAGAACTGTTGGTTTTTCATTCTTCTGGTGTCAAGGTTTTTGTGCTATGCGATCGCATAGGTAGGATGCGATCGCATAGTGTAGTCTCAGTAGGTCCTTTGTTGTACTGTGCGAACGCACCATCTAGTACGCGATCGCGAAGCTTTACCTGGGCAGTATCATGCGATCGCATAGACACTCATGCGATCGCACAGTGTAAAGGCAGGCCTGGGGTAGGGGAGCCAGTGTTCTATGCGAACGCACTGGTGCCCACGCGATCGTACTGCCTAGTCCCCGCTTACCCTATGCGATCACGACCCTTTTCATGCGATCACATGGCCTTCTGTCCAGCTAATATAAATACCTTTTAAAAATCGGGCAGACCTTCTTCTTCACCAAAATTTCGAGGTTTTCAGCCCTAAAGGCGATTTTCTTCAACAATCTTTATCCCCAAGTCATAGGTAATCAATTACAAACTTTGATCTTTCAATTCCTTACTGTTTTTCATCACTTTTAGAAAAACAAATTAAAGAATTTTCATGGTAAAAATTGAGGATTTGGGATTTTTGTAAAAATTAAATTTTTATATCAAATTGAGGTCGGATTTAAAAACAAATAGCATATTTGGGTTCGTGGGTGAATGGGTAAACGTAAGTTGGTCCGAACCCCGAGTTTAGAAGCGGGCCCGGGGTCAATTTTTCACTTTTTTTGAGAAAAATTATATTTTTCAATAAAGTTAGTTCCTTAAGCATTAATTAATGATATTAAGTTAATTGTGATTAGATTCGAGCAAGTTAGAGGTGAATTCCAAAGGAAAAGCAATAATTGAATAGTGAGTGCCTGCGAAATTGAGGTAAGTGTTTGGTCTAACTTTGACTTGAGGGAATAGGACTCCCCACTTGTTTTCTATGTGAAATACATGGGCGCGGTGTATAGGTGAGGTGACGAGTATCTATGCACCACCCAAATTATTTGTTAAACATGATCCCTTCCATGTTCCCAACTTAATTGACTATTGTCTTAATTGTTATATGTCCATTATTATTTCTATGACTATTTGGCCTTATTATTTTGTTGTTAGATATTGTCGTGATTATTTTGGAAGAAGTATTAGTTGTTTTAGTTGGTTTTGCTTGTGGTATTAAACAGTTGAAAGGTTTGACATTGTTGTTACGATATATATATATATATTTATATGTTTTGATGTTCCTGTTGGTTTCATGGTTGAGAAGATATTGATGAAGTTATGAGAAAATATACAGTTTCTTATTTATAATTGTTGAGACAAAAATATTATGAAAGGCTTGGCCTGAGTTGTGAAATTTATGAATAAATTGATATGATATGTCTGGTGGGAGCAGGTTGCACGCCGCAATAAGGAGTGATAAGGGTGGACAGGTGGGATCGGGTTGCACGCCGCAACAGGAGTAATAAGGGTGATATTTTTAGGGAGGAACGATAAGGGAGGACAGGTGGGAGCGAGTTGCACGGCGCAACAAGGAGCGATAACAGAGGACATTTATATTTTACAGATTTTCAAAGAAAATAAAATTTTGAAAAAGCTTATATGTTTATTTTACTATTCCTTATATATTTTTGGCACCATTTTATTTAAAGTTAAAGATTAGAAATCTGAAGTTATTTGAGAATGGTTATAGCTGAGACCTGAAAAAGGCAACTGAGTTATTTTATTTTGTTGCAGCATTTATTTATTTATTTGTTTAGATTTCCTTCTGCTTCATTATTTATTACTGTCACCGATTATATTTTCAAAGCCCCGTCTTAGCCTCATCATTACTTCGTCGAGGTTAGGCTCGTCACTTACTCAGTACATGGGGTCGGTTGTACTGATGCTACACTATACACTCTTTTGTGCAGATCCAGGTTCTAGCCATCAGTAGAGTTTACTAGAGCAACCGTCATTCATTCGGAGACACGAGGTATATCTGTCGGCGTTTGCATATCCCGAGAGTCTTCTCCTATTTAATATTTGTTGTTTTATTTTATTCAGAATAGTTACATTACTTTCTTTTAGCCTCTTATTTGTAGTACCCTTTAGTAGTTCGTGGATTGTGACGTCGGGCCCTGGGGTAGTCTTAGAGTTATTTATATAATTAGTTCGTGGTTCATTTTATTTAATTGGTCATTATTATTTTATTTTATTGTTGTTGGGAATTATTCTAATTAAGTTCATTTTGAATTTATTTATTTATGCTTAAGTAATTAATTAAGGAAATTAGTTAATCGACTTCTAACATTGGCTTGCCTAGCAAGTGTGGTGTTAGGCGCCATCACGACCCCTAAGGTTGGGAATTTGGGTCGTGACAAGTTTGTAACAGATCACTAGGTTTACTTAGGTATCACAATCCACGAACAAGCTTAGTAGAGTCTGAAGGATCGGTACGGAGACGTCTGTACTTATCTCTTAGAGGCTATTGAGTTAGGAAACAACTTCATTTTTACTTATATTCCATCGTGCGATTCATGTACCTCAAATACTAATTTGGATTCTTCTATCCTCTCGCAGATGGCGAGAACACGTGCTTCATCTTCCGCTGACCAGAATTTCAGACCTCTAGCAGCAACAACTCCTACTAGGGGGCAGAAGTCGAGGCCACGTCAGAGGCTGAGGCAAGACTCAGCCCGTTGCTCAGGCAGCAGCCACAACTACGGAATCCCAGATTGAGATTAATGAGGGGGTTCCGGCTCAGACTGTTCCAGCGGGGCCAGCTCAGGTTCCCGAGGGGTTTATTGCTACCCCAGTTCTTCAGGATGCTTTGGTCCGTTTAGTGGGCCTTATGGAGAGCGTGGCCCAGACGGGCGCCTTTGCTATTGCAACAGCCGTATCTCAGGCTAGAGGAGGGGTCCCGACTCCTACTACCCACACTCCAGTTCAGACTACTCCACAGGTTCAAACCCCAATAGCCAATCTAGTTGGGGTAATTCAGCCGGTTGCAGCAGTGTCGCCCGTTACTGGGGAAGCTATGTCTACCGATGCTCTGTGGAGACTTGACAGGTTCATTAAGCTATTTCCTGTCCATTTCAGTGGTGCTACTTCAGAGGATCCACATGAATATCTGGATAGTTGTCATGAGGTGTTGCGTAATATGAGTATTTTGGAGAACAATGGGGTCGATTTTGCAGCTTTTTAGATGACTGGTTCTGCCAAGAAATGGTGGAGAGACTATTTGTTGAATAGGTCAGTTGGATCACCTGCTCTGACTTGGGATCAGTTCTCTCATCTCTTTTTGGAGAAGTTCTTTCCTGTTACTACTCGAGAGGATAAGCGACGTATGTTTGAGCGACTTCAGCAGGGAAGCATGATTGTGACTCAGTATGAGACTCATTTTGTGGATCTGGCTAGACGTGTTATTCTTATATTGCCCACAAAGAGGTCTCGGTCAGACGATTTATTGATGGCCTTGCTCAGCCCATCAGGTTGCAGATGGCCAAGGAAACAGGGTCAGAGATTTCTCTTCAGGATACAGCTAATATAGCTAGGAGGGTTGAGTTAGTTCTTAGGATGGGAGGTCAAGGGTCAGACAAGATACCTCGTCATTCCGGTGTTTTCAGTGGTGCCTCATTTGGAGAGGGGACTTCATTGAGCAGAGGCCAGTGATCCAGGCCATTCCATTCAACACTACAGGTTTCACATGGTACTTTAGAGGGTCGTGGTTCTTATGTACCTCCTTCTGCTCAGCCAGTCTACAGTGCTCCTTCAGCTCCTATTAGAGCACCTCCTATGCAGAGTTATTATTGTGGTCAGCTGGTTCGTTAGGGTCAGTCCTCATATCGGGAGGGATGTTCTGAGTGTGGTGAATATGGGCATGTTTGGAGAGCTTGTCCGAGGTTTCTGAGTAATCAGCATCAGTACCAGGGTTCTCGTGCCATAGTTTTGGCACCAGCTGCAGCACCACCTGCCCAGCCAGCAAGGGGTAGGGGTTAGGTAGTTAGAGGTAGAGGCCAGAATGTTAGAGGTGGATGACAGAGAGCTAGAGGTGGAGGTCATCCTGCTAGAGGGGGAGGTCCTCCCAGAGGTCTGGTTTAGGGTGGTGGGGCTCAGCCCCGACTATATGCTTTTCCAGCTAGGCCTGAGGCAGAATCCTCTGACGCTGTTATTACAGGTATCATCTCAATTTGTGATAGAGCTGCTTCCATTTTGTTTGATCTAGGGTCTACTTATTCGTATGTTTCCTCCTATTTTTCCTCGTATTTGAATGTGCCCCGTGATCCCTTGAGTATTCCCGTCTATGTGTCTACACCGGTGGGGATACTATTGTGGTAGATCGAGTATATCGTTCGTGTGTGGTAGTCATTGAATGTCTTGAAACTAGTATTGATCTTTTACTTCTAGACATGGTTGACTTTGATATTATATTGGGCATGGATTGGTTGTTGCCCTATTATGCCATTTTAGACTGGCACGCCATGACAATTACTTTAGCCTTACCGGGGTTGCCTCGATTAGAATGGAAAGGGACTCCTGGTCGTTCTCCCAGCCGAGTAATTTTATATGCTAAGGCTCATCGCATGGTGGAGAAAGGGTGTTTGGCTTATTTGGCTCAAATTCGTGATTCTGATGCCGAGGTTTCTTCTATAGAGTCAGTTCCTATTGTGTGTGAGTTTCCTGAGGTATTTCCTGCAGACCTGCCGGGTATGCCACCCGACAGGGATATTGATTTCTATATTGATGTGGCTCCGGGCACTCAGCCCATTTCCATTCCTCCATATCGGATAGCCCACCAGTATTGAAAGAGTTGAAAGAACAGTTGCAAGACTTTCTAGATAAGGGTTTCATAAGACCTAGTGTCTCTCCATGGGGTGCATCAGTTTTGTTCGTAAAGAAGAAATATGGGTCGATGAGAATGTGCATAGACTACATCCAGCTGAATAAGGTTACTATCAAGAATATTATCCGTTGCCGAGAATTGATGACATTTTTTATCAGCTTCAGGGTGCTAGAGTGTTTTCAAAAATTGATTTCAGTTCAGGCTATCATCAGTTGAAGATTAGGGTGTCCGATATCCCTAAGACAGCCTTTCGTACGAGGTATGGGCACTATGAATTTTTGGTTATATCTTTTGGGATGACTAATGCTTCAACAGCCTTTATGGACTTAATGAATCGGGTTTTCAAGCCCCATATGGACTCTTTTGTGATCGTTTTCATTGATGACATTCTTATATACTCCCGCAGTCGGGAAGAACATGAGCAACATCTACGTATAGCACTCCATACTTTGAGAGATAATCAGTTGTATGCCAAGTTTTCAAAATGTGAGTTTTGGTTAGATTCAGTAGCCTTTTTGGGTCATATCGCATCAGCGGAGGGTATCCAGGTTGATCCTAAGAAGATAGAGGCAGTCAGGGACTAGCCTAGACCCACTACAGCTACGAAGATTAGGAGTTTCTTGGGTTTGGCTGGTTACTACCGTTGTTTTGTGGAGGGGTTCTCATCCATAACAGCCCCAATGACTAAATTGACTCAGAAGGGTGTCCCATTTAAGTGGTCAGATGAGTGCGAGGCGAGCTTTCAGAAGCTCAAGACAGCCTTGACTTCAACACCGGTGTTGGTGTTACCATCAGATTTGGGTTTTTTCACGGTATATTATGATGCTTCTCGAGTTGGCCTAGGAGCACTGTTGATGCAGGATGGTAGGGTGATTGCGTATGCGTCTCATCAGTTGAAAGTCCATGAGAAGAATTACCCCGTTCATGATTTAGAGTTGGCAGTTATTGTTCATGCTTTGAAAATTTGGAGGCATTATCTTTATGGCGTGTCGTGTGAGATTTTTACTGACCATCGCAGCCTCCAGTACTTATTCAAGCAGAAAGATCTAAATTTGAGGCAGCGGAGGTGGTTAGAGTTGTTAAAAGATTATGATGTCACCATATTGTATCACTCGGGGAAGGACAATGTGGTGGCCGATGCATTGAGTAGAAAGGCGGTTAGTATGGGCAGTCTTGCGTATATTCCAGTTGGCAAGAGATCGTTGGCTTCAGACATTCAGACTTTTGCTAATCAGTTTGTGAGGTTGGCTACTTCCCCCGGCAGTGTTCTAGCTTGTACAATCGCTCGGTCTTCTTTAATTGACCGTATCCGGGAGTGGCAGGATGATGACCCATATTTGGCAATCCTTAGGGACACAGTTCGACACGGTGATGCCAAGCAGGTTACAGTTGGAGAGGATGGTGTTTTAAGGATGCATGGTAGGTTATGTGTGCCTAATGTTGATGTCCTTCGTGAGTTGATCCTTGCAGATGCCCACAACTCCAAGTATTCTATTCACCCAGGTGCAGCAAAAAATGTACCAAGATTTGAAACATCATTATTGGTGGAGACGGATGAAAAAGGACATTGTGGCTTATGTGGCTCGTTGCTTAAATTGTCAGCATGTAAAGTATGAGCATCAGAGACCTGGTGGTTTGCTTCAGTAGATAGAGATTCCTGAGTGGAAGTGGGAGCGTATTACTATGGACTTCGTTGTTGGGCTCCCATTGACTCAGAGGAAATTCGATGCGGTTTGGGTTATTGTGGATAGGCTGACTAAATCAGCACACTTCATTCCTGTAGCAAGTACTTATATTTCAAAGCGATTGGCCAAGTTGTATATTCGGGAGATTGTTCGCCTTCATGGTGTTCCCGTGTCTATCATTTCTGATCGGGGTACGCAGTTTACTTCGCACTTTTGGAGGGCAGTTCAGCATGAGTTGGGCGAGTAGAGTTGAGTAAAGCATTTCACCCTCAGACTGACAGGCAGTCCGAGCGTACTATTCATATATTGGAGGACATGCTCCGCGCTTGTGTTATTGACTTTGGAGGTTTATGGGATCAGTTCCTACCATTAACGGAGTTTGCTTATAATAATAGCTATCAGTAGAGCATTCAGATGGCTCCTTATGAGACGTTATATGATAGACGGTGTAGATATCTAGTTGGATGGTTCGAGCCAGGAGAGGCTCGGTTGTTGGGTACCAACTTAGTTCAGGAGGCCTTAGATAAGGTCAAGATTATTCAAGAGAGACTTCGTGCAGCTCAGTCTAGGCAAAAGAGTTATGCTGATCCTAAGGTCTGTGATGTGGCATTCATGCTTGGAGAGCGAGTATTGCTTCGTGTGTCGCCCATGAAGGGTGTTATGAGATTTGGGAAGAAGGGTAAGTAGATCCCTAGGTATATCGGGCCGTTTGAGATTCTTGATAAGGCGGGGGAGGTAGCTTATAGACTTGCTTGCCTCCAGGGTTATCCTCAGTTCATCCTGTATTCCATGTGTCGATTCTCCGGAAATATCACGGTGACCCATCCCACGTGTTAGATTTCAGCTCTGTCCAGTTGGACAAAGACTTGACTTATGAGGAGGAGCCGATAGCCATTTTAGACCGGTAGGTCCGCCAGTTGAGATATAAGAGTTATGCTTTAATGCGAGTGCAGTGGAGAGGCTAGACCGTTGAGGCAGCTACCTGGGAGTCCAAGATGGACATGCAGAGTAGATATCCACACTTGTTTGCTAATTCAGGTAAATTTCTATGTCCGTTCGGGGACGAACGTGTGTTTTAAAGGTGGAGATTGTGATGACCCAAGGGGTCATTTTATAAAATTAGACTCCGTTCCATGCTTAATATCCATAAAAGACTAAAATTAAATACCTCGATTTGTGTGCGCAGTCCGGACGTGGAACCAGAAAGCTTTTGTGTGAAAATATGAGAAATAGTGATTGTTAGAATTTAAATTTGATAAAAGTTTTTTTTGGTCAACATTTTGAGTAAACGGACTCGGATCCATGTTCCGACGATCCCGGGAGGTCCGTAGTAAAATATAGGACTCGGGCGTATGCCCGAAAATGAATTCCGAGATCCCAAGCCTTAGAAATTAATTTTTGAAAGAAATTATTTTGCTGAAATGTTTATGAATTAAATGAAAGAAATAATGTTTGAAACCATTGGTATCGGGCCCATATTTTGGTTCCGGAGCCCGATACATATTTGTTATGATATTAAAAGGTTAACTGTAAAATTTGGTGAAAAACAGAGTCCGTTTGACGTGATTTAGACATCCGGTTGAGAAATTATGAACTTTAAGAGTTCTTGTTGAAAATGATGAGTTTTGAGGTTTTAATTCACAATTTTACGTGTTATTTTCATGATTTGATCGCACGATCAAGTCCGTATGATATTTTTAGACTTGCGTGCATATTTTGTTTAGAGCCCCGAGGGCTCGGGTGAGTTTCGGATAGGCCACATGGTGTTTTTCACTTAAAAGAACTGCTGGTTTTTCATTCTTCTGGTGTCCAGGTTTTTGTGCTATGCGATCGCATAGTGTAGTCTCAATAGGGTCCTTTGGTGTACTGTGTGAACGCACCATCTGGTACGAAGTGCTATGCGATCGCATAGACACTCACACGATCGCATAGTGTAAAGGCAGGCCTGGGGGAGGGAGCCAGTGTTCTATGCGAATGCACTGGTGCCCACGCGATCGCACTGCCTAGTCCCCCCTTACTCTATGCGATTGCGACCCTTTTCATGCGATCGCATAGGCCTCATGTCCAGCTAATATAAATACCTTTTAAAAGTCGGGCAGACCTTCTTCTTCACCAAAATTTCGAGGTTTTTAGCCCTAAAAGCGATTTTCTTCAACAATCTTCATCCCCAAGTCATAGGTAATCAATTCCAAACTTTGTTCATTTAATTCCTTACTGTTTTTCATCACTTTTAAAGCAAAAAAACAAAGAATTTTCATGGTAAAAATTGAGGGTTTGGGTAGAATTAGGGAATTTTGTAAATATCGAATTTTTATATCAAATTGAGGTCGGATTTCAAAACAAATAGCATATTTGGGTTCCTGGGTGAATGGGTAAACATAAGTTGATCCGAACCCCGTGTTTAGACCAAGTGCGCCCGGGGTCGGGTTTTCACTTTTTGAGAAAACTTAGGAAAAATTATATTTTTCAATAAAGTTAGTTCCTTTAGCATTAGTTAATGATATTAAGTTAATTGTGATTAGATTCGAGCAAGTTAGAGGTGAATTCAAAAGGAAAAGCAATAATTGAGCAGTGAGTGACTTGCGAAATTGAGGTAAGTGTTTGGTCTAACTTTGACTTGAGGGAATAGGACTCCCCACTTTTTTGCTATGTGAAATGCATAGGCGTGGTGTATAGGTGAGGTGACGAGTATCTATGCACCACCCAAATTGTTTGTTAAACATGATCCCTTTCATGTTCCCAACTTAATTGACTATTGTCTTAATTGTTATATGTCCATTATTGTTTCTATGACTGTTTGGCCTTATTATTTTGTTGTTAGATATTGTTGTGGTTATTTTGGAAGAAGTATTGGTTGTTTTAGCTAGTTTTTCTTGTGGTATTTAACGGTTGAAAGGTTTGGCATTGTTGTTACGAAATATATATATATATATATATTGATGTTCCTGTTGGTTTCATGGTTGAGCAGATATTGATGAAGTTATGAGAAAATATACAGTTTCTTATTTATAATTGTTGAGACAAAAATATTATGAAAGGCTTGGCCTAAGTTGTGAAATTTATGAATAAATTGATATGATATGTCTGGTGGGAGCGGGTTGCACGCTGCAACAAGGAGTGATAAGGTTGGACGTGGGATCGGGTTGCACGCTGCAACATGAGTAATAAGGGTGATATTTTTAGGGAGGAGCAATAAGGGAGGACAGGTGGGAGCGGGTTGCACGCCGCAACAAGGAGCGATAAGGGATGACATTTATATTTTACTTATTTTCAAAGAAAATAAAGTTTTGAAAAAGCTTAAATGTTTATTTTACTATTCCTTATATATTTTTGGCACCATTTTATTTAAAGTTAAAGATTGAAAATCTGGAAGTTATTTGAGAATGGTTATAGTTGAGACCTAAAAAAGGCAGTTGAGTTATTTTATTTTGTTGCAGCATTTATTTATTTAGATTTCTTTCTGCTTCATTATTTATTATTGTCACCGATTATATTTTTAAAGCCCCGTCTTAGCCTCGTCACTACTTCGTCGAGGTTAGGCTCGACACTTACTCAGTACATGGGGTTGGTTGTACTGATGCTACACTCTGCACTCTTTTGTGCAGATCCAGGTTCTAGCCATCAGTAGAGTTTACTAGAGCAACCGTCATTCATTCGGAGACACGAGGTATATCTGTCGGCGTTCGCAGATCCCGAGAGTCTTATCCTATTTAATATACGTTGTTTTATTTTATTCAGAACAATTACATTATTTTCTTTCAGCCCATTATTTGTAGTACCCTTTAGTAGTTCGTGGATTGTGACGCCAGGCCCTGGGGAAGTCTTAGAGTTATTTATATAAGTAGTTCGTGGTTCATTTTATTTAATTCGTCATTTTTATTATTTTATTTTATTGTTGTTGGGAATTATTCTAATTAAGTTCATTTTGAATTTATTTATTTATGCTTAAGTAATTAATTAAGAAAATTAGTTAATTGACTTCTAACATTGGCTTGCCTAGCAAGTGTGGTGTTAGGCGTCATCACGATCCCTAGGGTTGTGAATTTGGACCGTGACAGAAAAATTCAGCATAATTACAAAACTTCAGCAATTTTAGTGTGAAGTTTTAAGAAATGAACAAAAAAACTTCATGATGGATAAGTTATATACGCAGTTGTTCCCAAAGCAAAGACTGTAGAGAAGTTTTAAGAAATGATTTTTTTGAAAAATAGCCTCCAAATATTACATACTACATAATTTAGACTTAAGGACAAAAACATAAGCATATTTGGTCTGAAGTGTTGACAAATGAACTAAAAAATTTCAGCATAATGTAGACTGCTTGACCAAACTTCAGTAAGTATTGGTATGAAATTTAATAAAATGTACTAAATAAGTCCAACATCCATTAACATGAAATTTTAGCTTTAATGTAGTTTTAGCTAAATTTTAATTCGTGTTAATGTAGCTTTGTTCTAATCTTTTTGCGCGTTATTTTTTTTATTGTAATTCTTATCAAATAACAGAAGGAAAAACATAATTCTTCCTTTAGCGTAATACTACAAAATTTTAGTATTATTGATACGAAATTTTAGCAAATGAACTAAATAACTTCAGCATACATTAGCAAAATTCACTGAAAAAAACATACTGCAAGACAAAAATTTCAGCTTGTTTAGACTGCAAGACAAATACTTCAGCAATTTTGGTGTGAAGTTTTAGCAAATGAGCTAAATAACTTCAGCATGCATTAGCAAAAATTTATTATAAAATTACAAAGTACAGGATAAAAACTTCAGCATATTTGTCCTGAATATTTAACAATAACTGCAAAAACTTCAGCTAGGTTAGACTGAAGTTTCGGAAAAAGCTCATGACAATACTTTTGAATGCGGGACGAAACTTTCAGCATGTTTGTCATGCATTCAACAGTATCCATTGGCAAGAACTTTTAGCTTGAAAATGAAACAACTTCACGCTAAATTAGGTTTAACGTGAAAAATCTTATGCTACAGTAGCATGAAAAGTTTTGTGAAACAACTCTATTCTATATCTTTCACGCAAAGTTGTTGAAGATCTATCAGTGAAAACTTCATGTTTCATCCGTCAAACAACCTAGTGAAAACATCTATGCGTTGATTGGATTAAAACTTTAAAAGCATGATGAATTACGAAAATAATTGCAGAAACATATATCATGAAGATCAATCAATTTCAAAAACTAATTTGAATTCTGAAGATGAATGCAATACTTACAATGTATTTTGTAATTTTAAATCCAGAATTTGAATTTGGTTCAACTTTCTGGTTTCGTGATTATGAAAGATGTGTGAGGATATCTGAGGAGGGATGAAGTGATGGAGAAGAACGGTAAAGCAAGTTATGTGATGCATGTTTTATATCTTTTGTCAGGGGTATAATGATCATATTATTACCACTACTAAAAAATCAGGTTTTTTAGCGACGGACAAATTCTGTAGCTAAACAAAAAAATCCGCCGCTAATCTCATTTAGCGACAGATTAGCGATGATGTTCGTAGCTAATTTTAGTTTTTTTGTAATGTACTGAATTATTGTTGGCTGGCTACCAAATCAATAATTTTTAAAATGGAGAAGGGTCAAATATATCCATGTACTATCAAAAATAATTTAAATATACCCCCAGTTGT
Source organism: Nicotiana undulata (assembly GCA_005239495.1). Lineage (NCBI taxonomy): Eukaryota > Viridiplantae > Streptophyta > Magnoliopsida > Solanales > Solanaceae > Nicotiana > Nicotiana undulata. Next base: position 36,590 of record ML260769.1, on the reverse strand, counting down.
ACTATTCGTTCAATTAAATCCCTACCGTTATACTATTGGCACTCCCCTAATTTAGAAAGAATGCATGTGGCAGCTCTGGAACAAAAAGATACACCCATTATCTTACCTATTACCCGACCCAAGTATTTGTACCACATCATCCCACTGCCCTAGCCCCTTCTCTTCCACCTTCACACTACCTGCTCTCCTTAATTATTGTCTAAGTTCTTGTCCATCTTCCTCATCTTTCAGAGTTCCTATCATAACCCTTTCCAAAGGAAAAAAAATAAGAATGAAGAAAACTGCCATTGGAAAAAAAGAACCCCGTAAAATCTGACAAATGTGGATATCAATAGGTAGCCCGAAATAGGTCGAATGGAACCGGAACTTGACAATAAGGACGAATTTTTTTTGCACTTTTACTATTGGGGATTTCACGAAACTATTCCAAAGTGAAGCAGTGAAGAACGACAATATGAACCTTTACCATTTCGACAATATTTCAATTCGATCTTAGTCATTTTTTGCTCTTCCAAGTGATGTAGGGGAGCATACCACCTAACGCCATTGCCAGCGTAAGTTGCAGGTAAAGACAAAAAATTCATACTCCAATAATTTAGTCTCCAAAATTGCCTCCATGTTACTTAATGACGAGAAAATCGTCATGGGGAAATTTTCCTATAATTTAGGAAGTTGGTGTGGGTGGAAGCATTGGCAGAGATGAAGTATATAAGGCGGTGAAGAGTTTTCTGAAATTTGTGGAATTGGTGGTGGTGAAGCTGTTGGCAGGGGGAAACATCATAGGTGATGGAGTCTCTTATTTTAGGGTGAATGGTCTAATATTTTAGGGTTGTGTAATGTGTTTGGGTCGGATCTATATTAAAACTAATCTAATGAGTTTGGTGTTTCAACGTGCCCATATGTTAAAATAATGATATTTGATGAGTTTAATGCTCTATTAGTATAACAGAGGGCTTATTTAAATTATTGATGATAGTAGAGTGACGGATTTGACCCTTTTCCGTTTTTAAAAATAGGGTACATGTTAAAAGGTGACACAAATATAGGGTACGGCTGGAAATCTCTCACATCTTATTGAGGAAGAAAAGAATGATTAGACTTGTACTTCCTGTCAATTTTTGTTAATTGCCACATCTAAAAGATTACGTGTTTTTAGAGAGATGGCACTCTAATTTGTTTATCTTAGGTTTGAGAAATTTCAACACTTTTAGAATGGATATGATCACCTTGACTTTATTTTGCAGCAACGGGAGATATAGCACTTTGAACACAGTCTTTTAGAAGACGATTCAACAATTATTTCCTAAAGAAGTAGAAGCAAGAAAAGCAGCCGGGGCTTTAAACAGTAGAGAAGCTCAGCATCAAATTCCAGCAAGAATTGTTAGCCATTCTAATATTTCAAGTGTAACAAACTGAGATTCTTCTTAATCATATACAAGTTTACATGAGATATATATAAATTATACATTGGTATATAATGACTAACTATCTTATCCTTACAAGAGATTGATACAAATTAATATACTTATCAACCCCCCCCCCCTCAAGCGATACAGGGTCTGAAAGAACATTGATCTTATCACGCAAAAACATCAACCTTGGAGAAGGAAGAGACTTTGTCAATAAGTCTGCAAGTTGATCTTGGTTGGGAACATATTGAACATGTAGGGCACCATAAACGACCTTTTCTCGAACAAAATGAATGTCAATTTCAATATGTTTAGTGCGAGCATGATGAACAGGATTGTGAGCCAAATAAATACTACTAACATTGTCACAAAATATAGTGGAAGGAGATAGAAGAGGTAAATTAAGATCCCGTAGTAATGATTGCACCCAAGTGATCTCCGCAGCGACATGAGCAATTGATGTATATTCAGCCTCGACGCTTGATCGAGAGACAACACTTTGCTTTTTAGAAGACCAAGATATGAGATTACCACCAAGAAATAAACAGTAAGCTGAAGTGGAACGTCTAGTCGAAGGGAAACCAGCCAAATCGGCATCACTGTAGCATGTCAAACGATCAATTGAACCGCCAGGAATGAACATGCCATGATTTAAAGTTCCATGCAAATAACGTAAAATGCGTTTAACTGCAGTATAATGAATTAACAAAGGAGAGTGCAAAAACTGAGATGCTTGATTGACAACAACGACAATATTTGGACGCGTAAATGTTAAATATTGAAGACCACCAACTAGACTCCTTTAAAGTGTAGAATCTGAGAAGGGAAGAGACTCATCTGAATTTAGAAAATATTTAGGAGTAATGGGAGTGGCAGCAAGCTTAAAGGATAGAAGATTTGCACGATTAAGGAGATCTTTTATATATTTAGATTGAGAAAGAAAATAATCATTATTCTGGGGCGTGACTGAGATACCAAGAAAAAAATTAATTAAGCCCAAATCATTCACTAAAAATTCAGATTTAAGAGTATTGATCAAAGAGTTGAGCAAAGTAGTAGATGATACAGTAAGGAGAATATCATCTACATAGAGAAGAAGAATAGCAATCTCGGAATGACAAGTATATATAAAAAGTGAGCAATCAGACATGCTATTGCGAAAACCATTATGAATAAGAAATGAAGTAAAACGATGAAACCATGCCCTTGGGACTTGTTTTAAGACATAAGGAGCTTTGTTCAACCGACAAACATAATGTTTAAATTGTGGATGAACAAAGCCAGTAGGCTGCTTCATGTATACCAGTTCATCAAGTTTGCCATGTAAGAAGGCGTTTTTAACGTCTAATTGATGGACATGCCAACTATTAGATGCATCAAGAGCTAAAATAATGTGAATGGTGACTGGTTTCACCACTGGACTAAACGTTTGATCATAGTCAAGTCCATATTGTTGATTATAACCTTGAGCAACAAGACGAGCTTTATAACGCTCAAGTGACCTATCCGATTTGTGTTTAACTCGAAAAACCCGACGACAACCAATAATATTGGCATTAGATGGCGGAGGCACTAAATCCCAAATGTGATAAGCCATGAGAGCATTATACTCGTCAACCATTGTACGTATTCAACGAGGACATTTATTAGCTTCTGTAAAAGAAGATGGTTCATATGGAAGAGAAGAGATATGGGAGATTAAGGATGGGAGTATCCGTGGTTTAAGAGAACCAGTTTGCTTGCGAGTAACCATATGATCAATCTTAATAGTTGGAGTAGAGGTAATAAGTTTAGTTGAAGTACTAGGAGAATGTTGCGGGCTTGGAGGTGCATGTTGTTGGATAGGAGCGGGTATTAAATTTTCAGAAATTCTAGGTGTAGTATGGATAGGAGGAATCGATAAAGTTGGTAGAAGAGATGGAATTTGAGAAAAATTAGGATTGTATGGTTGGTTGGCTAAGGATAAGGATTCTGTAGATACACTAGTTTGAGTTTGACTTGTAGAAGGGAGGTGTTGGTTACTAGGAAATTGAGTAAAAGATTGAGAAGAATCTTCAACGGGGGTGTGGTTAGGGGTCATATGATTTGAATTGAGATTAGAAGATAAGGATAAGGAAGAATATGGTTGAGAAATATTAGGCCCTAATGTGGAATGCCGTGTAGAAACAGGAACTTTGTGGGCAAATAAAGATCAATTTTGTTAGGATATTTGAAGGGAGATACGGAAGAGGAGTTAGAAAGTTTTGAAGTTAGATATGGAAAAGGAAAACAATCTTCATCAAATCGTACATGCCGTGAAATAAAAACTTTATTACTTGAAGGATCAAAACACCGAAAACCTTTGTAATTAGATGAATAACCAAGAAAAACACAATGTTTGTAACGAGGACTTAATTTATTTTGACAATAGTCACCTAAATTAGGATAACAAGAACAACCAAAAACACGTAAATGATCATATGTAGGTGACTTACCAAATAGAAGTTCAAATGGAGTTTTATAATTTATTACAGAAGAAGGTAGAATATTGAGGAGATGAACAGTAGTGTGGAGTGCTTCTACCCAAAATTGAGAGGGAAGGGATGCTTGGAAAAGAAGAGAGTGTATCATATTAAGAATAGTGCGAAGCATACGCTCAGCCTTGCCATTTTGTTGGTGCGTATGCGGGAAAGAAATTCGGAGAGAAATACCATTATCATTAAAAAAGGAAAGAAAACTACCAAGTTTAACATATTTTGCAGCCCCATCACATTGTAGTATTGAAGAAAAATGAGTAAGAACATAGGCATAAAATTGCCTGAACATTGTGAAAGCTTCACTTTTGCGTTTAATAGGAGAAACCCAAGAGAACTTAGTGAAATCATCATGAAATAGTATGTAATATTGAAAACCAGTAAATGAGGAGATAAGAGAAGTCCAAATATCGCTATGTATCAATTCAAATGGTAAAGAAGTAAAAGAACTTGAATTCATGAAAGGTAATTTATGGTACTTACCAAGTTGACAAGCATTACATAAGGAATTTAAACACTTCAATAAAGAAGTACAAGGTAATTTATTTTCTCGAACTAAACTTTCTAAAATCAAAGTGCTTGGATGTCCTAAATGGCGATGCCAAAGAGTTGGAGAAGCACGAATTGCAGCAAAAGCAGTAGAAGCAGCACCATCACCAAAGGAAGACGATAGAGAGTAGAGAGGTCCAGTACTATTGCACATGAGAAGAGTTTCTTCGTCTTGAAGTCCTTGATAGAAAAACCAAAATCATCGAATTCAATAGAACACTTATTATCCTTGACAAATTTTCGAACACTAAGTAGATTAGTGGATAGATTTGGAACAATTAAGACATCTTTTAGAGAAATATTTGAAGAGGGAGTAGAAAGATTACCATGACCCGTGTATGAGATTGGAAGTTGAGCGCCATTACCTAGGATTACACGATCATTACCATTATACAGAGAAACTGAGGATTGATTGGTAGCACTGGGTGTCATATGTGATGAAGCACCGGTATCAACAAACCAATGACCATCATTTGATGAAGAATGTGATGCTGCTACAAGAGGAGGTTGAATGTTTGAAAAAAGAGCTTTTTGGTTAAGAGAAGGAAACTCACGTGCAGAGTGATTTGGTTGGAAACAAAGTTGACATTGAATGGAAGAGTAGCCAGGGAATGACGAAAATTGTTGCGGTGGTGGGCCTAAAATAGAGGAAGCACGAGGACGAGGGTTGAATTGATGAGGCATGGAAACAAAAGGCTTTGAGTATCCATGATTATGACGGCCTCTGCCTCGTCCTCCATTAGAGTTACGACTCCATTATAATTCTTACCACGACCTCGACCATTAGAAGTAGAAAATTGTTGTTTTGCAACAAAGGCTGTGGTTGATTGATCTGAGGGAGGAGTAGAGATACTCACCAATTGAGACTCGTGAAGAAAAATAAGAGAACGAGTTTCAACAAAAGAAGGAAGAGGGGAACGAGTGGAGATAGAGGTACTAACGGAAATATATTCAGCAGGCAGGCCAGGGAGGATTTGAAGGACAAGATTTGTCTCAGAAATGGGATTGCCAATAGAGGTTAAAGCATCTGCAATAGATTTGAGGCGATGAACATATTCATTAACGGATAGATTGTCCCTTTTAAGGTTATGAAACTGAACTTTAAGTTGGAGAGTACGAGAGGAAACTTGATCACGGAACAAACGTTCTATTTGAAGCCAAGCTTCACGAGATGTTAGAGTATGATTGGGTTTGATAATAACTTGAAGAATCTCTTGTGAAATAGTAGCTTGAATCCATGAAATAACAATAGAGTCGAGTTGAATCCATTTTTGAAAGCCCGGGTTTATAGTTGATTCCATTATCATTAAGAACAGTAGGTGAAGGACAAGGATAACTCTCATCGATAAAACCGTAAACTCCATGACCTTTGAATACGGGTAAAAAGAGTTCTCTCCATAACATGTAGTATCAAGAACAGTGGGAACAAGAATTTTTATGTTAGAAAGAGATATTGCAGATTGGGATGAAACTGGAAGAGAGGAAGAGGCAACCATAACACTAGAGGTTGAAGAACTGGATTGAGATGAAGATGATGACATGAAGTAGGAAAAGAGGTGGAAAAGAGGAGAACGTATAGAAAGTACCTAAGTAGTATGATACCATGTAACAAATTGAGATTCTTCTTAATCATATACAATTTTATAAAGAAGTAGAATAGATAGGGTTCTAGCATTACATAGTCCAGAATCTGGCTCTCGAGATCCACCAAGAAGGAATTCTCACATTATGAGAAAACATAGTGTCAGGCCATTTGGGACATCAAACGGAGGTGGAGAGACCAGACTAAGGGAAAGGAGAGAGTTACCACCAAGCCAAGATCAAGATGTTGCATTAGCATTATGATTGCAGAGAAAGGAGTTCACAAGGAACTTAAGGACAAGGCGTTCTGATGAGCAGTATAGGAATTCTATTGCTCTGGCTAGATCGAATTTGAGGGCCATGGCATCAAGAGCCATTAACAACAGTCGTATTAGAGACAGAAGAAGATAAACTTAGATTTCCTAATGTGAAGCAACTAAAGAAATAGTGAAAAATAACCAAACTTGTAGAATGATGTATTCTTGATAGTTCAAACAAAGTATTGGACCTCTCTGCCTGCTTGAATTCTTATGCATGTTTTTTTATTGATAAATCTGGGTGAGCAAGTCCAAGCTATAAATGTGTCTGCAGAAAACACGGCAAAAATATTACAGAGACCAATAATTTCATAAAGCATTGAGTTAAACATCCCTACTGGAAAGTCATTGTGGCTGCTAAATCATTTCGCGTCAACAACATAATATTTGAAGCAACAAACTATACGCGCATGTATTCGCGTTGCTGTATTCATGAATACAACAGTAAAAAATGCTTAAAATTAGAGCAGTCCAGTTGTACGCCCATGTATTCACACACGGTAATTACCTCAAAAATATGTATGTCCAGCTGTCTAAGAGAGAGCATAAATAGCGTATCTCATGCCTCAATGTTAGTATATATCATAAATACTTATTTTGCTATAAAATATAAAAGGTAGTTATAAAAAATAATATTTTAAAATAATTTTGGTTTATAATAAATATGGTGTATACTTTTGCTATAGGAGGTAAAATTTCCTTGCTAGAACTGTATAGGTCAAAATCTGTCCATAAGTCCAACGCCAAAGAACGCAGTGAGGGGTTGACTAAGTCGTGCTCACGCTCGTAGCGTACGACCCCATCAACTATCTCGTCCATACCTGAGACCGAGCCAATGATGGGTTTGCACGGTGAAATATCCGTCGTGAAGTATAGGGGAAAGGATAGAACCAACGAAGAACCCACAGGTTAAAGACTACTGGACAAATGGAAGCATGGGGAATATAAATAAGTAGGGATCCCTAACAAGGGAGGGAGAGGATCTAAGAGAGAAGACCTAAGGGATTCCCCAATGGATTCAACAACAATCGATCCAACATCCTCGAAGAGACATCCCTCATTCCTCCATCCTCATGAGTATGAGATGACGAATCAAAGATGTAAGCTTGTCATTCATGCTCGGTGCCTTTAGTAAATATTAGAAGAACTAAATAAACTTGATTCCACCTGATGTTTATATTCAATACTGTTTGATTTAGAGTTGATTATGTTTGGTTAGGATTTGCCCTTCATTTCTTCTTTAATTGGTTTAGCAAAACTTTTGATATATTTTTTGTGCAAACAATTTGGCGTCGTCTGTGTGGATTTCCTAATCCAAATGTTAGTTCCCTCTAGATCTGAAAACCGACCAAAAATATGTATAAAAAGTAACCGGTTAAAACAACTGATCTAGTCTAGGTTAGGTCTTCACATGACAATAAATGGGGCTCGTCACATGCATGGTGAAAGCGGAATCACGTCCGCTATGCACTTGGCACGACCCTGATCCCGTTTGACATACGTGTCTCACACGACGACCTTCTCTTCTGCCTCTAGGTAAGAGATGATAGCCCACTGCGTAACCTCTTAAGATAGAGGACACACCCCGCCACATTTTCACACCCGCATATACTAGGCGATTTATGAACAGAACATGACACGCTTTCCTTATTCGTGCATATCTTACGGATTCAGACCGGGACTCGACCTCAATATCCCAACAAGAAAATATGTGTCAAATATTCCAACCCGCGAGAAGCTGGGACGCAATCACGACGAGGCCAAGTACGCCCCCCAGATCTAAAACCATCATTGAAACATAGAGCGAAGCAAGTGGTCGTGCAACGCAACCTCTCCATCCTCTGGCTCGCGGAGCCAAGGTAACGGAAGTTCATCATGTTTTGACTTATCACGTTTTTCTGTCAGTATGAAATAGGGACGTGAACTCTTCCGAAGCAACACCAAAAGGCGCCCAGTGTTCTCCAATATAAACAAAGTTAAGCGGGTTGGGACTCGCCCAAGAGGCACCTAGAATTCCCTAGTATAAACAAAGTTTAGCGGGCTGGGACTCGTCCAAAAGGCGCCCAGTATTCTCCAATATCAACAAAGTTCAGCGGACTAGGACTCGCCCATGAGGCGCCCAATATTCTCCAATAAAAGCGAAGTCAAGGGAATTGAGGCTCGCCCACAGAACGTAATACTCCCCAATGGAAGTAAAATCAAACAAGTGGGACTCGCTGCGGTAAACACGTAAATAACACAACGACGAGTGACGTCCTACCAAAAAACAATGCAATGGGTTACCATTTCGACCTCGTTCAAAATAACACCCTTACCGCCATCGGCCGCCGCCAAATCGAAAGAAAGATCGACCTCGCTCGACTTTACAATGGGTTATCATTTCGACCTCGTTCGAAATAACACCCTGAAAGCCATCGGCTGCCACCAAATCGAAAGAAAGCTCGACCTCGCTCGACTTTACAATGGGTTATCATTTGGACCTCGTTCGAAATAACACCCTTATGGACTTTGGCCGCCACCAAATCGAAGAAAAGCTCGACCTCGCTCGACTCTACGATGGGTTACCATTTCGACCTCGTTCGAACCAACACCCTTACGGCCATTGGCTGTCTCCAAGTGAAAAGAAAGTTTGGCCTCGCCCGACTATTACAAGGGGATACCGGTTCAAACTTGCTCGTTGGGACCCTCTCATGGTTACCCGTCGTCGCCCAATGAAAACTGTCGAACCCCGATATTGTCCGAACGTGCAAGAAACCAACTTTGTCTAAGGTAAAAAAAGCCACCTCGAAGTTCAAGAGGGATATTCATCGCTCCACTGTCGACTACTCCTGCCAGACCGATGAAGGGACTAGGTTGAACGGAATGCGTAGTGTACCCCAACGAACTGAATGGGCAAAATGATACAGAACATTCCTCGCACAACACACCCTACACTGACATTCGACATCACTCAAATTATCAACATTCGACCTCACAAGAACTTGTTACACCTGGCTGAAGGCCGTCCCCGAGTCGGCCTATGAGCAGCCTACCAAGGACGATAACCAAATAAGACAACACAAATCAGAAATCGGCCTTGACCGAAGTCACAGGTTCAAAGTGACCACAGTCGCAATGAAGGCCGAAAGTCCGCACAAAAGTTTGCAAAAGTGTATAAAAAAACAAACCAAGAAGATATACACAAGGCTGAGCAATCGTTCTATTAACAGGCGCATAAACTACATCTTACAAAAGGCCAGAACCGGCCCACAAAAAATATGAAAACAAACAGGAACATACAAAAAATAAAGGAAAAAAGAAAGCTAAACATAAAAACTGCAACGATGCTCTCACTCGGTGTCATCTCCATCGGCGTCCCCTCCATCATCATCATCAGGAAGTCCGTCCTCGACATCAGCACTCCCATCAGCCTCCGGTGACGCGGGGTCATAGTCGCAGTTGACACGAGCCTCGCGTGCCCTCACCCGAGCGCCATCAAAGGCAGCCCCAGAAACACTTCCTGCCTCCCACAAACTCTTGTATATGTCTCGCTGGGCCTCAACATAAACCCACAACTCATGCAAGTGGTGAGGGGCGGAAGCAGAGGCAGATTCAACCTGAGCCAACAATCGCGCCTTCGCAGCTTCGAGGCCCATAAACCGGTCTCCCAAACTCAAAGCTTCCTGATCAATATCACTAATGCGCTCCTCAAGCCTAGCCTCCCTCAATGTGTCCGTCACCTTCTCAAAATCCTGCTCGGACCTGAGGATGCGGATGGTGTCGTCTAGAACCGTTGCTCTCGCCAAAGCCGATTCTCGAGCACGCTCGTCCTGCTCCAACACGACAACTTTTCCTTCCAATTCAGCCAACTTCTGCGCCCATTCGGCACTAAGATCCTCCACCCTAACAGCGCCTTGATCAAGCTCAGATTGCAATTATTGCACTCTGGCCTGAAGGTCCTCACACTTCGCGGCGACCCCCTTGCCCACATCAAGCTCCTCATTCTTGGCGTGAAGCAGCTCCTCCAGCTTATTGCACATGCGGATATACCGCATCAAGTCGTCATCCCTTCGCTCCAACTCCTACCTGGTAGACTAGGTACTCGCACCCGCTCTAAGCCTCTCACGCAACTCACAACATCTGTTACGATACCGGTGATACTTCTCGACCATTTTCTAAAAATTTCGGCCCACGTCTCAGCCCTACGAGCACTTTCAACTTCCAGAATGTAGGTCTGTGAAAAGGGGAGAAAGGATTAGTAAAATTAAAGAGCCGCAAAGCAAAGACGGTAAAAGGGACTTACCCTTAAGCCCATCGCGGCTATACCACGCGACAACTGAGAATCACTAATCGCCTGAAAAGCTCCACTATCAGCAGCAAAACAGAGAATATCGAACTGTGGCACCAACTCTACCGTATCCTGTAACAGATCAAGATCTGATAGTATCTCAAGAATACGGGAAGGTCCCTCAGCCATTACCACAGTCCTGGTAAAGCCCTCCTCGAAACATCCTCACGTCCTCAGGGTCGAGGTCAGACTCGGTCTCGTAGTCTTCAACCGCGATGCCTTTTCCTCTCTCCTCAGTCGAAGGAGGAGCACGGTTCTACCGGGATGATGAGGGTTTGCTATGGATGGTCACGGCCGCCTCGGGACCCCGTGCCTCCGGCACGCTAGCCTCCCGAGCATCCACAACGGGCCTCTCCACCACCTCCTGGTCGACCCCATCCCTAGCCTTGGGAACCATCAAAGCGCGATCACCCCTCGAAGACGTCTCAGCTATAGGGGTCTCCTCCAATATTACCCTCCGCCTTTTCGACGTAGCCTCTCTGCTGTCGACGAGGAAAGATTTTCCTGGCGAGCGAACTGTTGGAACCGGAGTCTCCGGTTGGGGAGCAACCTCCAAACAAACATCTTCGGTCGAGTTTCCCGCGTCTTCGCTTGTAGAAGTTACCGGCGCGGGCTGGACAGAAGCCGCTGGCTGGCGGAACGCTAGCGGGGGAGCCCTAGCCCTTCTTGTCCCTCTCCGACATGTCAAAACAAAGCATAACTCTGCGTAAGTATAAACTAGGATGCAAGGCAAGAGTGCGGTTATGTTCGAGAAAGCGACTTACTAACTGTAGGTCTGCGCCCAAACCTCTCGTGGAAGCGCGTCCATTCGCGAATCCCTACGGTGTGAGGTAGAACCGAAGCCACCCATTCGCGGATGTCACCAACTAGCGGAGGGGGCAACCTCTCAGCTGCAGCAAAAACATCATGAGCAAACGATCAACGACTATCTAGCGAGTTGACCATATATGAATAATTAATCGACGTAGCAAAAAGTGAGGCGAAAGAATACTCACAGGCAAAATTCCACGTCTCGGGGAACCCGACGGGGTTGGACACCATATGTTCCGTACGAATGAAGAAGAAACTCTCCAAAAAACGATGATTGGTCTTGTCGTCCATTCCGACCACCAGGCTCTTCGTACCCCTATGGCAGAGGTGCAACATAGTCCCCCTCTAGAAGTGTGGAATGAAGAGATGCATCATGTGTCGGAGAGAAATGTCACGGCCGACAAACTCACCATACTTGGTAAGCATCAGAAAAAGTTTGTATATGTACAGGGTAAGCTGGGCCGGACACACCTCGTAAAAATGGCAGAAGTCCGCGGCTAACGAGGAAAGAGGAAGCGTGTATCCAATGACGAAAGGATATGTGTAGAAGGCGCAGTACCCTGGGCGATGTAAGTGAACTATATCACCTCCCGCGGGGACAAGTTCAACATGTTTCGGGATCTCCCACTCGACTTTAAAGGTAACAAGTGCCGCAACATCCCTTACCGAGAGCGCCGACGCAGGCTTATCCTCTGCGGCGTGGTAAAAGTCATTATGAGGTTCCCCGGGTGGGGCACCACCTCCTCCACTGTCGTAAAACTCTCATCTTCCACCAAATTCGTCTTCTCATCAAGGGAGGGGGCAACATTCTCTGGTGCCGGAACATTGACAGATGGGTTAGGGTTCGAAGAAGAACTAGCCATTGTAAATCAATGCAGGAGTGGGGAATGTGGGAGAAGATTATGACAGTCACAAAAGTTGTTTGCACTCTTGAAAAATATGAACAAGCGAGAGATAGCAAGTGATTTCAAAGGATTCTGCTTAAAAACGATTTGGATAGTACCATATCAAGACAAAAGTCCCCTACTTATAGATATAGAAGCGCCGGTTTACAAAAATGAAGTGCCGCCTTTTTCAAAAAGCAACAGAAGGGGCACAAGAAACGTTGCGTCGCTTACCACGCAAATGTGCGTTATAATGACACCTGGAGAATTAATGTCACTTCAACTGACATACAGGTCTGACGATTTCCTATAAACGTCACATATTCACCTCATTGAGGAATGCGCACCCACCGCCCAAGATTGGCCTCGACATAAAAAGCGACGAGGTCCGCTCACCGTGCCCATCCGAAGACGACCAAATGCTCAGATTTCGAAACGACAAAGTCCACCCATCGCGCTCGTCCAAAGGCGACCCCAACGGGCGGAGGGACTAACTGTATAGGTCAAATCTGTCTATAAGGCCAATGCCAAAGGACGCAGTGAGGGGTTGATTAAGTCGTGCTCACGCTCGTAGAGTACGACCCCATCAACTATCTCGGCCATACCTGAGACCGAGCCAACGATGGGTTTGCACGGTGAAATGCCCGTCGTGAAGTATAGGGGAAAGGATAGAAATAACGAAGAACCCGCAGGTTAAAGACTACTGGACAAACGGAAGCATGGGGATTATAAATAAGAAGGGATCCCTAACAAGGGAGGGAGAGGATCTAAGAGAGAAGACCTAAGGGCTTCCCCAACGGATTCAACAACAATCGATCCAACATCCTTGAAGATACATCCCTCCTTCCTCCAACCTCATGAGTATGAGATGACGAATCAAAGATATAAGCTTGTCATTCATGCTCAGTGTCTTTTGTAAATATCAGAAGAACTAAATAAACTTGATTCCACATGATGTTCATGTTCAATACTGTTTGATTTAGAATTGATTATGTTTGGTTAGGATTTGCCCTTCATTTCTTCTTTAATTGGTTTAGCATAACGTTTGATATATTTTTTGTGCAAACAAGAACCAAGCAGCACAGTTAAGTGCCGGATCTGAAGGCTCGGATCCAATACACAGCCCATATTCACTCACAGAGCTACTTTTTAGCTATAAACCACTATATCGGGTACCCGGCCCAATTCATACCGAACGTACATAGTCCCCCCATGAGCCGACTCCCTGTATCGAGGAGAAGCAAAAAGATGTATGTTGTACAAACGACTTTTCGAAGCATACAAACTGCTGCAAACTGTCCACGCCTCACCAAATTTGCTCTTCACGCTCCTAAGTTTGTACGTTTCTTTCTTATAAATTTTCTCCTCTCATCCTTTACTTTTTTCTAGTATTGAAATGAAATGAACTCAAATAGAGCAAAAAGATACTAAAAAGGAATTATATAGAACTGATTCGAATTAATTTGTGATTGAGGTGCAGTTGATGACTTTATCTTTATCTTTTTGCTTTTATTCTAATGTTGAGTCAATAATGTGTGTTTCTCCTTTCAAATAAGATCAATAAAGGTTTTTTTTTTCTGTGGATTTTCTGAGTTTTGTTGATGTCTTTCTTGGATTTCTGGGATCCATCAACTTTAAGCTGCATATGGTGTAGGAGGCTTCAAGTCCTTTCCTTTCCCCCAATTTCATTCGGATGGAGTTAAGTTGTAATTGTCTAATTACTCATACAAGTGTGCTTAATGAAAGTTTAATATTTTTTAATCAAAGAATTCTGGGACATGATTTTAGTTTGAAGTTTGTGTTAAACTTATTACTTGGTTAATTAAAGCTTATTAACATGCTTTAACTTCCACTGCAAAGAATTTGCCCAAGAAAATGGTTACTGTGTTGTTCGAAAGATAGTAGTATTAATTTCCATAAATCTGCTTTCTCTCAATATGGTATATCTGTGAGTGGATAGGATTATGGAAAGTGTTAGACATGTCCAATTTCTGCAGCAGTATCCGTGGAAATTATATTAAAATAGAATGTTGATGATACTTCTTCTCGAGAAAGTTACTTTTCCTCTAATTTTTTTCCATTGGATTATTAGCACAACTTCTCGTGGTGATCATGTTCGTGTGAGGAGTTTAGAGTAATTTAAGCAGTAAATATGGACATTGGAAAAATAATGTTAGGCTTTGGATTTTGAATTGAAAAGGAAGTTTGTTCAACTCCCTTATGATTCAAACTTTAGGATAAATTTTGGTATTGTTTACTAATGTATCCCATGCTAAAATTACTGTTTCATTTTTTTGAACTTAGCAAGTCACTTACTATGCACACTTATTAGCATTATATGCTTAGGTGTGAGGCATGTGAACCATCATTGTGTATTTAACTCTTGAATTGGAAGTATACATCAGTTGCAAGTGCGTTTTTTGGATTCAAATTGATACCTATGGCAATTCACTGAACTTAATGAAGCATTTCAAAAGCAATGTAGCTGTTTTTCTATTGAAAGAATAAAATGATATTCAAGAGCTTGGAACACCAATTTTCGTTATCAAAAAATGAAGAAGGATGAAATGATATTCAAGATTCACCATATTACATGGACCTAAGATGTCAGTTTAAAATACACAATGTTATTACTCTTGATAAGTGATGGTTCCGCCTATTTAACACTCCAATGCTGGTATGCTGCTCTTTTGAGAATTTCTCCAGAATAAGTGAATCTACTAGTAATATTTAGTCTGTAATGGTAGGTAAATTATTCATATTCACTTCAAATTTTAAGTTTCCGGAACCTTGTTTACTGTGTGTTCCTGATATTATAGAACTTGGACTGACTTGTTGTCTGGTGAATATTCTCCAGGTAGAGGTGGAGTTTGACAATGGTAGTCGTTACAATTTGTCAGCAGAGTATTTGAGAATATATAGCCCAGCCGTTGATAGTAAGATCAGATCAGTTGGTGGTGAGAAGGTAACTAGATGTAAATTTCTTTCTTTTTTGTTAGTTAAACTAGATGAACATTTAGTTTTTACCATGCCTAGATGATTTATAAGTACTTCTGCGGTTCCACATTAGAGAATTCATCATCCTGGTCTTTTTTACTGGACCATTCTTATAAGTTATAGCAGTGCTCAGTGAAGCTATGCGAGCTACTATTCAGTTACCAAGCATAAATTTCTTTGTTGTAGCTTTATTTAGTATTGAAGAAGTCTTATTATACTCAAATTTCTCCTCTTTTATGCGCTTGTGGATCAGGTCATATCTGGGAGGCGACATGTGGGAATCATGTCTGCTGAACCTATTGGAAATTATGGGGTGAGGTAATAATAGCACATAACTTTGTCTTCAGTATGGAGTCTCATTTGCTATTTTTTGTCATATCTTCCATGTGGTTCAATATAGGTTATTGTTTGATGACTTGCATAAGACTGGCATCTTCACGTGGGACTACCTCTACCATCTTGGGAGCGACAAGTTCACTCTCATGAGAAATTACGTCAAAACTCTAAAGAAACATGGACTGAGCCGGGATCCTCCCAGAAGAAAGTGATTTTTGAATCAACCCATGAATATACTAATCTTATACGTCGATGATGGTTAGAAGACAATAGAATTGAACTACTTATGGTTAGAGGACAATCTTCTCACGCACTCAAAGTGGCAGGACAATGACCAGCCTCTTTAAGTAGGCTGTGGTAAGGCATGGCGATGACCAGTTCATATATTGTCATTTGTGCAGTCGAGTTTGTGGCATATTTTAGGCACTGAAATTCTGGATTTCAAAAGAAACTACATTGCAAAAAGTTGAATTGCATTGCAGTCGAAAAAAGGATCAGTAGAACTTGAAAAAATTAATGAAATTCATGGCTTCTTAATCATTCTTTGTAAAACCGCCAAAATGTTCATTCCATTGCATGAGGTTGTGCAACTTTTTTTATTTTTGGTTTGTGCAATTATTTTCCTGACCCGTGGGTCTATTGGAATCAACCTCTTTTTCCTACAAGGTATGGGTAACGTCTGCGTACACACTACCCTTCCCGGACCCCACGGTGTGGGATAATAATGGGCATGTTGTTGTTGTTGTTGTTTTACTATTACTGTAACTGTTGCAATTAGGCAATAAAGGACTGAAAAAGAAGCAGGGTTACAAGGAAAAGAGAACTATTTCACAGTGTGATTTATGAGATATCAATGGGCAGATTAGGCAACTCTGAACTGCTGACAACACGGAAATCTTAGATCTTTGTAATATGTGGAATTTGAGAACGAATTTTGTTATTGGTACTCTCATTTGTTGCCTCTGTTTTACTTCTTGTGCACAAATGCTCTGAGAAGCCTCAGCAATTTTAACAACCAATATTTTCTTAATTAAAAGCGAAGTAATACAGCAGGAGCTTGACATATGGTTTCTTGCTTTTTGTTTTCTTTTTTCCTTTTCGTCAACAGAACATATGATTGATACTATTTGTAATGAATTATGCAAAACATTGACCAACAAATGGCTGATCAGTCACTGCACTGTCGCGATTTACATAAAATTAGAATGTTGTTAGCAACAACAACAACCACCCTGTGGATTCCCACAAGTAGGGTAAGGGGAGGGTAGGATGTACGTAGCCTTACCCTTACCCTAGGAGAGCAGAGAGGTTGTTTCCGATATAGAAGCATTGACAATACACGATATTAAGAAAACCGAAGCCAAAATAGCAAGTAATAGCAATATAAGAATAAAACGATATGTTACTAGAAGACAAAGGGAAACGTTCGATTACGTATTAAACCTTCTATCCCAAAACTAAAATGTTGTTAGCACGTGATAGAATAGCATTTGAAGTGTAGCAATTGATAATTATGGCCTTTGCTTGGGTCCAGCTCATTGATATGGCTCTTTCACTCTTGGTAAAATTCAAATGGTATCCTAAGGCCTAAGCTAAGCTGCTAACTCCAGTTTTTCACTTGAAAGGATGACATTGTAACAGCTGGTGGTTCAGCCCTGTTGTAAGTGACATGCAAATTCTGTTGCCTAATTTCTCAAATAAAATTGTTATGTAAAGAAACACGTTTTGGGAAACAAAAAATAAACACTAATGAAAATCACAAAATTGGTGTTTTTGAAACACAAACACAAAAAAAATCTACCTAAACCGTAAAAACATGCAAATCAAAACTATTTTCTTGCCCAGACGTCACATACTACATTTGGATTATTTACAAATACTCCAAAATATATATTCGTTAGGATGTAACATTCAGAGAAGCAAATTTTGGGACAACATTAATTGGAAAACAGTCGAAACTTTGAAGTATGATCAAGTTCAGAAGTTGGGCCCTACCTCATCAGCTGAAAAAAGACCTAAGCTTTCTGACTTGGTCAAGCAAGCACAACTTCTTTTTTCCTCGACTTTTTCTTTCCCTACCCTACTAGCTAGCAGGGGCCTCCTACCTTTAAACAACGTTTCTCTTTTACACTTTTTTCCATTTGAATTTCAAATTTAAATGCTCGGATCCATACAGAGAGTAAAGTGAGAGAAATTACATGCCAATAATTTTTTTTTATGCAGTACAATAATCCTAGTAAATTTTGCTCTACTGTTCCAGGTTCCTCAGTTTGTTTTGTTGCTTTGTCCTGTAATGGGAGATTCAGCTTGTCTTATGCATGCCTTCTCTTACGCTTCTGCCATACCCAATGAAGCTAAACAGGTACTTTACACTCTTTCAATACTTAAAACACATACACACACATCCTTCCTTCCTCATGAGCCGAGGTCTTTCGAATACAACCTCTCTGTGTACACAATTACGCTCCCCATATACCACTTATGGTGACACCATTAGGTGGTTGTTGTTGTTGTTCAAGGTTCTTGTTTTTTTCTCCTCTTGTTGTAAATACAGGGGAACCGCATGCATGCTCTAGGGGAGTCCATTTCTTTCGGGAGATTTACGAATGAATCATTGGCATGGGAAAAATGGTCGACGTTCTCACACAAACGCTACGTGGAGGAAGCAGAGAGGTATGCACAACCAGGTTCTGTTGCCCAAAAGAAAGCGTTCTTTGAAGCTCATTACAAGAGAATTGCTGCCCAAAAGGCTGCTGCTGCTTTGCTTGAACAATCCAATACTACTCCCTCCTCTAATACTACCAAACAAGACCATGATGCAGAAATCACACCAAATACTTTAACAGAAGAAAATGCTGCTCCAGCACTGAAGTGTCCTTTAACTCCTGTTGCTCCAGAGAAAGAACTAACGAATGGTATTGTGCGTGAGAACAAAGAAACAATTTCAGGATCAGAGCTTAGTCAAACGTCACATACGGATAAACCTTTGCTCAAGGTGAAGGTAAATATGAACGAATTGTTTTCATCTCTATGTATTGTTTCACTTGAATGAATTTCTATATACGTAGTTTGTTGTATTTTTATAAGTTTATGTACCTATTGACCTGACTAATCCAAATTCATACCGCATGGAGCCCATTAAAGGGGCAAGCGCTCCCTCCCGGAGTTTCTATATTCCCACGGCTCTCGAGTTTTAGCCCTCTAATTAAGGGTGGAAGGAACTTATCCATCCCACCACAACCCTTATAAGTGGTGTCATTGTTACATTTATATGAGATTTATATGTGTCAGGACTCGAAACTTGTGTAGTTTGGTTACTAACTTGTTTGTGTGAGATGTTGAGAACCTCTAGTTTTACAGAAGCTTAATTTGCCTTAGAAGTGACAAATTATTTACTTAGTACTTACTTGAATGAAATGGCTTCTAATAGGGAGGAAAGAATATAGAATATTCATTTAGCCGACTCCAACTAAGTTGAGATTGAGACTTATAGCATGTTCGGCCAAGCTTCTCCAAAAATTTGAAGTGTTTGGCCAAGCTTTTAGGAGAAAAAAGCGCTTCTGAGTAGAGGCAGAAGCGGTTTTGGAGAAGCAGAAAAAAGTAACTTCTTCCCTGAATCACTTTTGAGAAAAATACACTTTGAAACACTTTTAAAAGCTTGGCCAAACACTAATTGCTGCTTAGACGTACTTCTTAAATTAATTAGTCAAACACAAACTGCTTCTCACCGATATTACTTTTGAAAAAATACACTTCTCAAAAGAAGCTGATTTTTCAAACTTGGCCAAACGGGTTATTAGTTGATTAATAGATAGATTGATTAATTGGCTGATTGATCTATATGCTAGTAGTATATGGAAACTGATTCTCATCATTGATTCAACAGAGTTCCAGCTCTAAGCAAGACGATGATGATGTTACATGTGTTACGAGCAAGAAAAGATCAGCTTTTTCTTCATTCAAATCATCCGTTCACTTAATAAAAACTAAATTCCCATCTTCACCAGCTAGGCATAACATTCCTCCTCATGTCAATAAAGAAAACAATTTCACTCCATTCACAAATAATCAAACATCAGCCTTGACGAATGAAAAGAGATCAAGCTCAAATTCCTTAAGCAAATTGATGAATTTCACCCCTGCCAAAGAGCCAGATAAGGTGCCTCCTCCCCCTCCTATCACCCTCAAGAAGGAAAGTTCAAGGGTCGCCCCCAATGCCGTTAAGAAGTGTGCAACTCCTCTCAAGACTACTGTGGTACTCACTTTTCTCTGCTTATTTATCTCTCATTTACTAAATGCTAATCCTAAATTATTTACACTAACACTATAGTTTAACCTCTGATAGCAAGTAACTTACTAGAGTATATTTTTCTGGTTACGATTAATGCTCGTTAAAGAGATAGACCTGTAATTATATTATAGTTGATCTACACCATCGATGCATAGAACTTAAACTCGTAATAATTTTGTTGGACTCACTTAAGGTTTGTTCGTTTTACACCTGCAGGCAACTTCAGATGGTGCAACCAAACGTCCCATGACAACCCCATCTTCTGAAAATATAAGGTATATAATTATCATATAAAGACAGTATGAGCTTTCTGAAAATTGCTCCATAAATTTCACTGCAGCAACAACCATTAACTTGGTTCTTTTGTCTTCCCACTGCTTTACAGCATGACAACACCAATTCATCCGACAGCTTCAGGAAGTCAAACAGCCGGTCCTAAATGGAATATTTTGTCTGCTGTGTAAGTATATCTTTGAAATAATAACCTTAGATTTAATTTTTTACGGGCAGTATTGTATATTAATACAGCAAAATCTTGGTAGAAGGGCGCTGAGTTAACATGTAAAACTGCTAATACGACATTCCAGTAATAGTCAATGCACTTCACCATTATACATTCCTTTCATTTATAAATTCAAGTGGATGAAAGCTAACATAAGTTGGCATTAGAATTATTCTATTGAAAAATTTGTAATTCATAAAGAAAGATAAATAATTTGATATTCTTTCTACTAGATTTTTAGGTTGAGAGGAGCCTTGGAGCAACGAAAAAGTTGTCTTCCTATGACCTTTAGGTTCGAGCAGTGGAGGCAGCCACTAATGCTTGCATTAAGGTAGGCTGTCTATATCATACCCCTTGGGGTGCGGCCTTCCCGGACCCTAAGTAACACGGGATGCCTTGTGCACCGTGCTATCCTTTTAGAATTTTAGGTTGAAGAGCAGTTGATTCTACAAAAACATAGTTCTATATTCAGACAGCCGACATAGTCTTGTTAATAAGTGAGTGGAAATTGAAACTACATAGTCAAATGATTCTTTATGGCGCACAAAATCTATATGCCAAATAAGAAATGGTGCATAAATCCATCATTTACCAGGTGTGGGGGGAAAAGATGCGCATGAATCCAAGTTGAATTATGGAGATTATAAGATTCTGTCAGTTTGTTGTGCCACTGAATCTCTCTCACCTTTGTATTTTTATTCAGTTGTCCCAAATCTTTCACAGCCAGCCGTAACAAATTACAATCACCTAGTTTATCCACTCCTTTTCTCCTGAGGACAGAAGAAAGAGCTGCAAGAAGGAAACAGGTAAGGCCTTTTTTACATGTTTTGGCATCTTCAGATCAGGACTATCTCCTTGCCTTTCTTAAGTCTGATCCCGTCTAACGCCTGTAATTTTGCTTCAGAAGCTTGAGGAGAAATTCAATGCAAAGGAGGTACAGAAAGTTCAGATACAAACAACAATCAAGGTTCTTCCTGAGCTTCCTTATTGGCTTGTTCAATTTTTACTTTCTTTATTGGCTTCCCAACCACTTAACTCTTTAATGTGCCTTGGCATGACTTCTTCAGTTGCGAAGCAAATTAACTTGGTATGAATGAATGTCCTTTTGCTTGCAGGAGAAAGCTGAAATGGAGATCAGGAAACTTCGACAAAGCTTTTGTTTCAGAGCTCGTCCCCTGCCTAAGTTTTACAAGGAAAGAGAAACAGCAAAAAATTACACAAAAAAGGTAATAGCATAATCGTTTATATTTCCAATTCAGGTATTCCTAAAAAACCAATTTTCCCCCCATTGTCAAAACATGTCATGATACATGGTCATGATGAATTTAACTAGACCAACCATATGTTTTGTTTTTATTTCTAATAGTCTAAAGTACTCTAAGCAATGAACTGATCATCATAATCAACATTTTTCTCCACAAGTACCTTCTGAGTTCATATTTTGTATAGTTCTGGTTTTATCCAAGCTCTTCCCTCTGGGACAGTGGTTCATACGGTTTATTTGGTGCAGACTCCAGTAAAACGTTCTCAGTCACCGAAACGTGGAACAAAGCCCAGTAACAGCACAATGGTATCGCAGCCACCTACATATTGGACCAAGAAGCGCTCTTACAAGAATTCAGGAAAGAAGAATAGCTCAAAACCTATAAATTCTCAAACCTTGCCAACGGTAGTGTCTCATGATCAGAATGCATCCCCAAATATTCAACATCAATTTGGAGTCTCCCCCAATTGAATGTTCAAAGATGTATGATCTATATCATCACATAATCATATAGAAACAAATCGTATATCTTGTGTTAAAGCTATCAATATGCAAGGGATCCCCGTTCTTTGTTTTATGAAGTGTTGAATCCTGGTGTTTAGGCTAAGGTTTCCGGTGTGACCATTGTTTCATATAGTATTGGTATCTGCCTTTTCTCATCATAAAGTAAAATTCTACAAAGTTTCATGGTGAAGTTCAAACCAGATCAATTTAAGTATCAGAGAGAAATGCATGCCTAAAATATCAAACTTATGCTGCAGTAACTGGTCTTTAAAAATTTTCTCTTTTTCTTACACAGTTTTGAATTATTTCTTTAAGCATGAACTGATACTCTCTGAATACAGAATATAGGCAAATGCCTTTGCAATTTGAAATGAAAAGGCTGCAGTGTGTTCCTCAACCGAACTGCTTCATCTTATGCTACATAACAAAAAGACGTTTATATATAACTACAGCGTAGTCCTGCATTATTATTTCTCACATATGCTCGAGCATGTCCAGTAACTCAAGCTATACATGATATCTGATACGAAGAACTGTTTTACTTACACAGCAAAATCAATTTCAACATAAAAGAATCAAAGTACAACAATTTATTCGACAGTAAATACATTAATCCAAGTCAATGGACTAGATCACGTTTCTTCCACCAAACACGAATCTCCATCTTCTTCGACCCTTTCCTTCACAACTCCCACGTTACAAAAACTCATTCTTTCGTCATCACATTTATCTAGCTCCTCAATTTCTACTGTAACTGGCGAGCAATCGGATTAAAAACCCAGTTGTGGTTTCTTTAAGCAACATTATCAGCACCATGGTAAAATTCATCATCATCAAGATCCATGTAATCACTAGCCAAATGGTCCAATATGCTAGTAGATGAGAACCCACAAAAGGTCAAGCCGCGCCTAGAAACGATGTCGCAACCCCTCAGCTTTTGTGTTCCCTTGGCCTTGTCTTTGGCCTTTCCAGCAGGGTGAATATGACAACATGTGCATTTAGACCTACCACACTTGCCTGTAAATTTTGAATGGTTGGAGGGCTTTGTTGATACCTTTGTGAACAACCCAGCCGCGGGAGGGGAATTCATCTTGTTAACATCCCTACAAAGGCGAATCCAGAATATAGAGTCAGTGGATTCAGAATGAGTGAGATGATCACGCTATATATCTACATTCAAGGTGTTTTAATAATTGTAAATATCATTTGAGCTGATAGGGGTGTTTATGGTTCGGGTTTGGATCAGTTTTTCCCTAAAAAGAAACAAATCCAAGTAAGTCGGTTTTTCAAATATTGGAACGAAACCAAACCAATTAAGTTGGTTTTTATTGATTCGGTTTTGAACGGTTTTTCGGTTATTTATCATTTTTTTCTTAAATATGGGACATACACTACCAAACACATATTTCGAAGGCTATATTTTCAACGTAACACTATCAAACGAATTGTTATTTGATAAATCTATCATTTACCAAGATATATTGATGATAATTGAATCAAATAGTGATGAATAATTTAAGTATTCAATTAAAAATCGACTATTTTTAATATGAAATAAATTCTTGTACTCAGCAAAAGAAAACTACCAATCAAAGTAAAAAAAAGAAAAAGAATTTGATCATTATAATAACAAAAAACTAAACTAAAAATATGAATACGTATCATAAAATTTTAGAAACTTTATAAAATAATATACATATATAGGTATAATAATAAATTTAAATAGTTACTTCTATAGTTGGTTTGGTTCGATTTTTTCCGGTTAGTTTTTGATTAAAACCAAAACCAAATCAAACCTAAAAGGTGTCGGTTTTTTTAGTCGGTTTGATTCGGTTTTTCGGGTTTTAATGAACACCTCTACGAGCTGAAAGCAATGAGTTCAATTTGAAACCATAAAAATGCCTAGATAGATCGACTCTAAATACCTGGAGTTGGGCTTGGGGTTCCAACTGAAGCTCAAATTTTTGTGTGAGCTCTCTCTTTTACGGTTGGTCCGAACCAGACCGTGTCCGCGACCCTCTCTCTTCATCCTTGGCTATGTTTGTGT
Source organism: Nicotiana undulata (assembly GCA_005239495.1). Taxonomy (NCBI): domain Eukaryota; kingdom Viridiplantae; phylum Streptophyta; class Magnoliopsida; order Solanales; family Solanaceae; genus Nicotiana; species Nicotiana undulata. Next base: position 12,259 of record ML260769.1, on the reverse strand, counting down.
GAGCTCAGATATAGTTGATTGATTAACAAAAGATTGAAGATAGTTATATAGAGGAGTTGTATTGGATGCATTTGGATTTGAAGGATGACATATACTTGGGAAGCAAGGCAAGGTGTATTCATTAGTCAACTTCCGCATACTGATCATTGACTTGACATCTTGTACGTGCTTTCCAAGTCTATAAAAAAATGTAAAACTATCACTACAGCTCATTTAGTGCTATAAATTTATTCAGTTGCCAAATCTCAAGAAAAACTTGAGATCATCGTAGCATAATTTACAAATTAATCAATTGACCTCAAATGTGGTCTTTTTTTTACTCAAATGACCGAATTGCGTGGAAAAAATTAATGACCGAAATACATATTGCGCCCTTTAAAAGGGCGCTATACCTTAATGTCAGTTTTGCCTGTTAAGGTATAGCGCCCTTTAAAAGGGCGCTATATATGTATGACGCCTTTCATAACGGCGCTATGTGTGATTTTGACAAGACTGCCAGGTATAGCGTCTTAATAAAGGGCGCTATACATATTTTGTGGGTCCACCAATAACTCTTCTGCGCTTAACTGACATAACAATAATTCAAATGGGTATAGCGCCCTTATTTAAGGCGCTATACCTAAAGAAATTCGACCCCCCATATTGGGCATTGCCTTATTTAAAGGCGTTAAGGATTTTGTAAAAATCCATTTAGAAATATTCTCAACTCTTGTTAGGTTTTTCTTCTTGTTAAATTCTCAAGCATTTTGTCATACTGTCTGAAGAGCGAAAAGTAAGGGGTTGTGGTGGCGAATAACTCAACAAGCTATAGTTTATCTCCACAGTGTCATGTTAAGTTGCCACTTACAATGGAGTACAATAGATTGGTATCGTTGTTGTGTAAAAAAATGAGTGTGAGCAAACGTTCGGTGAACCTTAAACTAAACGGAAGATATCCATATTCTGTCAGTCTGCAAGGGGTTGCTTGTCACGCTGAGTTTAACATCGAGGATGATGAAACTCTGAGTGATTTTTTGAGGACTCCGGATGAATACCAGGAATTTCTTTTGATAAAAATATTGGAAATGTACGTCAAGGTTGAAGACGTTCAGAATAATGAGGTTGCGCAAAGCAGGGAAATCCCTCAAGTCATCGGGTGGTTATTCTGGAGCAGTTTTAGCCGAACAAGTTCCGACTGAAAGAGTTTGGCATGATCTAAACTTATCTCCACAGGCGAATGAGGAGCGAGGAAATAATTTCTCTCCTACTTTACATAATTCACTAGACGAGTGATAAACTTCAATTTTCCTTTGTGTTACGATGTTTATTTTTGTTGTATTGAATTTGTATTAACACTCATATATTCCACAGGGGTACCAGCCATATATGAATTTTACAAGTTATGAACCCACACCCAGTTGGAATATGCGTAGTTCTGATGTGCTGAATCATGGTGGTCCATCCGGGAGTCATCACCAACAGGATAATGTCCATCATGGGATGTCAACACATTACGATTTGTAAGTGAAGTGATATAGCTATATGTAAGGTATTTAGCAATTTGAGTAGCTCATTATTTTGTCGGCTTGCAGGTCCGGGATGCATAGGCGGAACCTCCATGTTGTCTACTGTAAATTAAACAAGATTAATTACATGTTAGTTTTTTTATTTTATATGTTTGTTTGTAAATCAAATAATTAATTTATATAATTATACAAAATTTAATTATTAAGTTTTCACATGTGGGTTCCAAGCTCGATATTTGAGGTCAGTAGCACCAAGAGATCCTGAATTCTTGTATGTGTTAGTTTTATTATTTTACATGTTAGCTTTATTGTTACTCACTTATTTTTTACTATAATAAAGTTAAAACTTTTAATTCTTATAATTATACAAGATTTAATTATTAAGTATTCACATATGGGTTCCAGGATCGATATTTGAGGCCTAGTAGCACCGAGATATCCTGAATTATTATATGTGTTAGTTTTATTATTTTACATGTTAGTTTTATTATTTTATATGTTAGTTTTATTACTCACTTATTTTTTACTATAATAAAATTAAAACTTTTAATTCTTATAATTATACAAGATTTAATTATTAAGTATTCACATATGGGTTCCCGGCTCAATATTTGAGGCCTAGTAATTCCAAGATTTACTGAATACTTGTATGTGTTAATTTTATTAATTTATATGTTAGTTTTATTATTTTACATGTTAGTTTTATTATTTTATATGTTTGTTTGTTACTCACTTATTTTTTACTATAATAAAATTAAATAATTAATTTATATAATTTTATAAGATTTAATTATTAAATATTCACATATGGGTTCTGGGCTCGATATTTGAGGCCCAGTAACACCAAGATATCCGGAAAATATTATTGTTTTCTCGTATTATTTTCTTACGGTCGTTGACTAGAATTGGACAAAGTTTGTGTTTGAACTATCAGTTATTTTGATGTATTTTTGGGTATAAGAGATACTTAAATGATTAATTTCAATAATTATAGGGATACTACGCTAAAAGGCACTTCATTTTACTACGCTAAAAGGGCACAATATTACGAATACAAGCACTACATTAGGCCACAATATACCACTAGAGGGAACTAAAGTAACAATTTATCTATTTTACTAGTCTTTAAGCAAATAAATAATCTAAACCAGATAAAATAAAAAATAAATTTAATCACAAAACATTCACGAAAATACATATACAACAGTAAAAAGTAACTTATTAATATTTTTTTAGCAACTAATAATAATTTTTCTATTTTTACATATATTTTTAGCACACTAGTATTTTAGTCCGGATAAAAATAACATAATAGTTAAATCGCCAAAAAAGAAATCATAGAACACATTACAAAAACAACTAATATGCATTTTTTTTATACAAGTTTCAACAAACACTAAATCGGAATACCTCGATTTAAGGTTTTTGAAAAGTTGAAGATTTGAAGCCGAAACGAGCAACCCACAACGAGAGAAGGGATGGGGACATGCTTATTAAAAGGTATAGTGTCGTTTATTAAGGCGTTATACATATAGCGTCGTTTATTAAGGCGTTATACATATAGCGCCTTAATAAACGACAATGTACCTGACCGTCTAATCAACTTCAAATATAGTGCCCCTTTAAAAGGCGATATACCTTAATGGACAAAACAGACGTTAAGGTATAGCGTCTTTTAAAAGGGCGCTATATGTATTTTGATCACTAAGTTTTTTTTCATGCATTTCGATCATTGTGTCAAAAAAGATCACATTTAAGTTCCGAACTCGCATATAGACCGAGAGATCTTTGTACGGTCATTTTCTTCTTCTCGGATATAAGAGACCATTTCTTATGCAAAAGTTTATTAGAAAAAGGAGGAAAGCAAGTTTGAAACATTTAAGGGTCGTTTGGTAGGATGCATTAGAGAAAACAATACATGCATTAACTTTTTGTATTCTATACTAATCTCTTGTTTGGTACACTTTTTTTAACCTAGTTATTACTAATGCAAGTCTTAGTTATACAATTTATTTGGTATTATCCTGTGTATAACTAATAATACATATCAAACCATGGTATTAAGTTATTAAGAATACCAAGGCTATTAATGCATGTATTAGCATGGTTAAAGATAAAATTATCCTTAAAGTCCCATAAAACTAAAGAATAGGAGGGAATTTTCTTAAACAACTATTTTTTCTTAAAAATTATACGATACATTTTCATTTTTAATACCCCGCACTAAACAGTGGAGAAGAATTAATCTTTACATAACTAATGCTTGCATTACTAACTCATGCATTACTAATCCCCGCATTACTAATACACCTTATTCCGCACTACTCTTACAGTGGCGCATGTATCATATAACTACCGGGTTCAACTAAACCTAGTACTTTCAGCGCGGGACATAAATTTATGTGTAGAAATCACTAAAATTGCAATAAATAGTAGATATGAACCCATAATTTTAAATGTTGAACCCATAAAACTAAAATCTAAGATCCGCCTATGTACTCTTATACACCCTACCAAACGACCCCTTAGTTGTTCCAAGTCTTGAAGAACCCACCCATACCTACACGCAGGGGTGTGCAAACCGAACTGGAAAACCGCTCCAAACCGAAAAACCAAACCAAACCGATCAAAAGATCCAGCTAGGTTTGGTTTGACTTGGTTTGGTTGAATAGATAAACCCGAACCAAACCGATACATAAATATATAATTTTTTATAATACTTTTAAGACTTTAAATTGAAATTTCTTTAAAAAATGTAGAAGTATTTGGGATCCTCTCATGTGTTAACCTTGAAAGCGTACATTGACGAAAAATTATTAATAGACGCCTAAGGAAATAACTATCGTGTGTTACTAACAAAATTCTCCCATTAGAATATTTTAATAGATCATATGTTTGTCAATTTTTTCAATATTTACTAAGCATATATTTATTTTATCAAAACTTTATCTATAACTTTAACAAAGTAAAATTTGAATAATATTTATGTAACAAAAAAACTCGAAAACCCGACAAACCAAGCTAATCCAAACTGATATAATTAGTTTGATTAGTTTTTGATAAAAATCAAATCAAGCCGGTCCATGTACAACCCTACCTACGCGTGATAGAAATCCTCTCCGGGGACTGGGAAGACTGGTTGACTAAGTCATCCCATGCCTACATCTCTTTGTTGAGTTTGAAAAACAATAGTGATGTCGTTTTCCTACTACCTAAAGATATTAACAACAGGTACCTACTCATAATAAACAGAATAGGCAACTTGAAAAATAAAGCAATTAATATGTTGTAACTTGTTAAAATATACTAATAGATCAATGTACATAACATAAATCCTTCAATATTATATGCTTGGTGAGCATTAGCAATAACAGTTCTTTCTCTTTCCCGATTTCTGTGTTCCACTTAGGCCAACATCAATGACCTAGTTATGCATGCAACACTAATAAGACAGACGCAAAATCTTCAATTGATATTATATATTCTTGGGTATCCACATGTTTTGAGTTCCAAAGTACTTAGTAATATCTACACACACACAACTATGAGTTCTGTATTCAGATTCTACTAGATATCCGCCAAATCTTAATCAAGATTTCTTAATACTGAAGTTAAATATAAGATTGATTATTTTTGGATTCAAGTCATATGCTGTGTAATAATCTTTTTTGACCATATGTGTATATATCTTAATATATTATAGTAGTTGGTTATTTAAACGTTTATTCACCGATCAATATTTTTTAAACTATCAGTGCATATAACAAACTCATGTTACGCGACAAACTAAAAAAGGAGAATCTGTATGTCAAGTGCTTCAATTTATTTCCACTTTTTCATTTTATGAAAATGAAGCAATTTATATAAATACTTTCTCGATTTCACTATATACAATTTTTATTGGCATCATCTCATTCAAATTGCTTTCCAACAATGATATATTTGTGCACTGTCACTATTTTAATACTCCATATAAGTCAAATAGTCAATTATCATTGTACACTTCGTATTCAGCCAATTAAAAAGAAGAAATAATGTATGGGGTGGTTGCCTGTTGGAAGAGACGCAGATAGAAAAAGCCAGCGATTCATAAATTTGCGAGCGTTGGATACCTATGCGTTATGGAATCACCGAATACGCCAAAACATAAGATTAAATTATTAAAGGCATTTAATTTGTTAGTGCCCCTCCCAAGCTCGAAAATCACAAGTAAAGACAAAAGATTGTGCATGTTTCTGTGCAAAATATTGGTGTATTTTAACTTGTTAATTATTATTTTTATTATAGAGATTTAACTGTTATTATCTTATAAATAATTTGATTGTGTAATATTCTTTGAACTACAGAACATGAACTTCTGCCAAATAAAATTTAAGATATATACAGTAATTTTCTATCTACCTCAATCTATTGGAAATCTGCGGAACTCCAAATGCATACACCAGCCATCTCCTACCCTTCCCTCCATTTTCTCCTTCAAAATGGAGTAACGTTATCCTAACTATTACTCTATTTTTTACTTCAAAAAAATATATTTCATTTTATATTTTTCTCTCTCTATAATATTATATTATTATCTTTTATTTATTTCTATTTAAAAAATTCTATCTTTTTTTCTTATTACATATTCATCACATATAATTTATATTCCTTTTTTATATAACCATTTAATATAAAATTATTTTATACCATAAATTTTTAAATAATATCTAATGTTTTATATTCACACCTTTTAATTTAAGCGACATCTATTATTTTATATTTGCACCATCCATTTTTCGAGATGATTATATATTTTTTGTACAATTATAACTTATAATAAAATTAACTTATAATATTACATAAAAATAATAAATGCACGAAAATTAATTTATTAAAATTATATGCCAAAGTTAAGATGTAAAATTAATATTATAAAGATATTACATATACATAATTAAGTATATATAAAGAGATAAATTTAAAAATTAAATAATAAATATAATAATAAAGTAATAGAGAATAATAATGGAGGAAATAAATAGTGTACTCCACACTATTCATCCTCCATTTTGCAGCAAAAATTGGGGTAGCAATATTGGAACCAAATTTCTCCAAAAACTGACTGCATTACTGCAAAATGCAGCAGCGTTGGAGTTGGCCTAAGCAGATTGACAGTTATATTTATAATATTCCTTCAGGATTGAAGGAATCGCAACATAAAAAGGATAAAAGACTAGTACAATAAAATAAAGGGAAAACTTAAAGGCTTGTATATAAACATGAAGCATATATTTTTAAAAACAAGAAAGAAATAACCTAAAGCAATGTGTATGTTGTAAATCTTGTAATGGCTAAAACACGCAGGGCAGCAAAGCACTTTAATTTCTTTGGTTTTCTTCTTATTAGAAAACAACAACTACCCAGTAAAGTACCATAAAGTGGAATCTGGGGAAGGGTATGCGTACGCAGACCTTACCCCTACCCCGATAGGACAGAGAAGCTGTTTCCAATCGACCCTGGCTCAGAAAAAATAAAAAGCAAGAACAGAAAAACGACAATTCATTAGTAACTTCAGCAGAAATCGTAGAAATATTAACCTAAGCATAAAAACAGTAAAATACATGACATGTAATGATATTAGCCATAATTTATCTTCCGGGACTAAAATAAACAACAATCTTAACGAGGCTAAATAAAATCCGTACGCCATCTATGACAAACCCTATCCAACCCCACCCACCCCGGGAATGAAGTAAAAAAGCTCTAGTACCCCCTACCCTACAACCCTTATGCTTGACCTCCAGACCTTCCTATCAGAGGTCATGTCCTCAGAAATCCGCAGTCTAGTCATGTCCTGCCTAATCACCTCTCCCCAATACTTCTTAGGCCGCCCTCTACCTCTTCTCGAACCCATCGTTGCTAGCCGCTCGCACCTCCTCATCGGGGCATCAAGGCTTCTCTTCATCACGTGCCCGAACCATCTGAGCCTCGTTTATCCTCTGTGTATGGGAGTTCTTAACCGCCCAACACTCTACCCCATACAACATAGCTGGTCTAACCACATCTCTATAAAACTTACCTTTGAGTGTCGGTGGCACTTTCTTGTCACACAAGACTCCAGATGCAAGCCTCCATTTCATCCAGCCCGCCCCATATACACTGAGTGACGTCCTCGCCGATCTCTCCGTCCCCTGAATCACCGACCCAAGGTACTTGAAGTTGTCCCTCTTGGGGATGACCTGAGTTCCAAGCTTCACGTCCCCGCCTACTCCTCTCGACTCAGAGCTAAACTTGCACTCCAGGTACTCTGTCTTCGACTTTCTCAATTTGAAACCCTTTGACTCGAGGGTCTGTCTCCAAACCTCCACCCTCTCGTTGACACCGACCCTCGACTCGTCAATCAGAACTATGTCATCAACAAATAACATACACCATGGCACATCCCCCTGAATATGTTGTGTCAGTGCATCCATCACCAGGGCAAATAAGAATGGGCTAAGTGCAGATCCTTGATGTAGCCCCATAACAACTGGAAAATTCTCTGAGTCGCCTCCCACCGTCCTAACCTTAGTCCTAGCTCCATCATACATGTCCTTGATCACTCTGATGTAGGCTTCCAACACACCCTTCGCCTCAAGACATCTCCACAACACCTCCCTAGGGACCTTATCATACGCTTTCTCCAAGTCAATAAACACCATGTGCAAGTCCTTCTTCTTATCCCTGAAATGTTCCACCAATCTCCTAACAAGGTGGATAGCTTCCGTAGTGGAGTGACCCGGCATGAAACCAAACTGGTTGTCGGATATAGACGTCATCTTCCTCACCCTCGCCTTAACCACCCGCTCCCAGACTTTCATGGTATGGCTAAGTAACTTGATACCCCTATAGTTGTTACAACACTGGATATCACCTTTGTTCTTATACAATGACACCATTGTACTCCACCTCCACTCCTCCGGCATCCTCTTAGTCTTAAAAATTACATTGAACAACCCAGTCAGCCACTCCAATCCTGTCCTACCCACACATTTCCAGAACTCAACCGGGATCTTGTCCGTCCGGGTCGCTTTACCCCTACTAATCCTACGCAAAGCCCCCACGACCTCCTCCACCCTAATGCGCCTGCAATACCTAAAATCATGACGACTCCCCGAATTCCCCAACTCCCCTAGCTCTATATCCCGATCCCCCTCCTCGTTGAGAAGACCACGGAAGTACGACTGCCACCTCTGCTTAATCTGAGACGCCCCCATCAATACTCTACCATCCACGTCCTTGATGCACCTTACTTGGTCTAGATCCCGAGCCTTCCTTTCCCTCGCTTTAGCCAGCCGAAATAGCTTCCTGTCCCCGCTTTTTTCCCCCAATTCCTCGTACAGACGACCAAACGCCGCATTCTTGGCCTCCGTGACCGCCAGCTTCGCCTCCTTCCTCGCCACCTTGTACCTCTCTCTGTTCGCTCTCCTCTCCTCCTCGTTTGTGCTCCCTGCCAACTTCACGTACGCTACCTTCTTCGCCTCCACTTTACCCTGGACTACATCATTCCACCACCAGTCGCCTTGATGCCTGTTTGAATAACCCTTCGATACCCCTAGCACATCTCTCGCCGCCTCCCTCACAAAAAAATTTCCTTTTAGCCAGGCAAAGTTGGAAAATTGTAGTGTAGAAAATAGCAGTCTCGGAAAATGCCAACAGTCCTCTCGTTGCTTGATCAGGAAAAGTCTAACTTTATTAATCAGTTTTAGTAGCTTGTTAAAAATGACCAAAGAATTAACTGTATGTACATGATAGTATTAAAATTGGCCCTCTAATCAAGCATATTATAAGGTGCCACCCACCCATGTGATTTAGTACCCCATAACATCAGCATATGAGAACTTTCCTCCATACTGCCTCCACGTGTCTCTTTCTTGCCTTCAACATTTACTAATGTTAATTAAACTATGGTTCTAACCAGTAAGCATAATTAGTAATATAGTTCATTTTAATCATGTCATTCAATTGGCGTATTCTACATTTTTCTCAGTTTTCTATTTTCTCCTCGTACAGCCCCAGGCAGGGGCAGATGTAGAGTAGCATTACAGCACGCGGTTCATCTGAACTCATAGTCTTTTGTACGGAGTATAAATTTATTTTATAAAAAAATATTTAAATTGCAACAAATAGTAAGTCTAAACTCACAAAATTAAAAATATAATAAGTTCAATAATAAGAGACTTAAATATTGAAACCATAAAATATAAATCTTGGATCCGTCTATGCCCAAGTTGCTATATAAGAAGCCAAGTTACCCACTTTCTTTCTCCCGCTTTCTTCAGTTTTGTGTAATAAAAAGTGAAAGAAAAAATGATCAAGTTAAGATCAAAGAGGTTCTGCAGAAGTAATTCAAAAGTTGAGAGTGGGGCTGCGGCAGCAGGGTCAGGAAAAAGTATAGTGGGAAGCAAGAGCATTAATTCTGGTGAAATCAAGTGGGAATTACGTCCAGGAGGTATGCTAGTTCAAAAAAGAGAATGTGACAACATTAATGGTGGAGAAGCAGTCATCACACTTCGAGTCTTAACTGTTTCTAATTGGCATGACATTTCTATCCAATCCACTTCTACTTTTGCTAAGCCTTTTGTTCTGGTCACTTCACTTGGCCTTAAGTAGGAAGGAATAAAATACGAATTTAACCTTTTAAACGAGATAGTCATAAAGTTCATATGGTATTAATAATATTAAACTTTATGAGTCTGTTTGCACAAGTGAGTTCTCGCTTTATGTCTAATACATGTTTTGAGAAGTGGCTAAGTCAGAATTTTCATTTTGCTAAATTTATTAGCATGTTGAGTCTAATATGTCTCTGTCAGCTCCAGGCTCACCCAGTCACCCTACTGAGCCTCCAACCCTCTCTCTCTATTTCAAAGAAAGTAAAAATAAATATACTTATGAACCGAGTTATCCGTGCGAGAAAGTGTTAGAAAATGTTATATTCATCCAAATACTACATTTACTCTACCTACAATATTAAGATTTTGAATTAGATATTCAATTGTTTTCACACACTTACAATGCTAATACACCTAAAAAGTATTTACAAGTAACAAATCGGCATAGCCTGCAGCTATTTTGAAACTAAATCGGATATGTGCATTTTGTTGGTTTTTCAGGTGAATTGAAGATGATACTGTCAATGGTAACTGGTTTGGAACCAAAGGAGCAGAGGTTACTATACAGAGGGAAGGAAAGGGAAGATTATGAACATTTGCACATGGTTGGAGTGAGAGACAAGGACAAAGTGCTGCTCTTTCAGTTTCCAGCTATCAAAGAGAGGAGTCTCCAAGTCATAGGCGGCTCTCCTTATCGCACAATTAGTGTCTAAAACTCCTACTAATTAGTTCACTTCTATAACTATTAGCGTATGTGGTGTCTTGCTATCTTGCTTAATTACTTTCCCGGGACTAACCCGTCTCAAGGGGATCCTTGGAGCAACAGTAAAGTTGTCTCTGTGTAACCTATAGATTACGGGTTCGAGTCGTGGAAGCAGCCACTAATATTTGCATTAAGGTAGATTGTCTGCATCACACTCCTTGGGGTGCGACTCTTCCCCATACCTTATGTGAATGAGAAATGATTTGTGCACTTGACTGTTTTTTTTTGTGTGTGGAAGAAAATCTTCATGAATGGAATATAATTAATGTGGCGATAATTTAATCTTGTCTCCAACTTGGCCAATTCAGAGTAGATAATTTGTTTCTTTGTTGTAGCAGCAAAAGTTAAAGTTATTGTCTAACCATTTTTGTTGTATGATGGGCATTCATAACGATGTCTCTCTACATTTATAAGATAGGGTTAAAGTTACGTATATATTATTTTTTCTAAACTTCATTTATGAAATTTTACTATTTGTTGTTGTTGATGGACACTCACAATGAGTGATAAACAAACATTATTTAATTGAGGACAAGAAGACTAAAACGTTATCTTGTGTTATAAATATTCATATAGAACTACTTAGTCCGATAACTTTAGGGTTTCGGATGGATGAGTCGAAAAATGACTTAGGTTAATTTTGTCTTTACTCCACCTCAGTGAATTACACTTTCCGTCCCAATTTATATGACGATACTTGAATAAGTACAAAATTTATGAAAGAAAGACTTGTGAAACTTGCAAATAGGATTCCTAGCAAGTCATACATATTTTTATGGTTACTAGTCTCTCCGTACGTGCGTTGCACGCGTATGTTAAGTCATGTAATGCACGATTTTATAATTTCATATTAATATTATTAAAATAAAGGATTGAGCAAATAATTATATTTAAAAGAAAAAAATACATTTTTTTTGCATAACAATGCTGTGGATTGTCGTATGATGACATATTTGTCAAGGTCAAGATGATTGTATATCGTATGAACCTATGAACATGAAAAATTAAAATTTAATTTATATATATAATTCTTGTTTACTTATTCGGTTTTATAAGGTACAAACATGTAATAAAATGTATCTCACCAACTACATTCTTATAAAAGATGTTTCATCTATTTCGGTTGCTCTATCATGACCAGGACTCATGATGGCGACATTGATATCTCGTTGAAAATACAATGTTAAGTTAGTGTTTAAAATAAAAGTTGTGATAGATGAAAATTGTTTGATCATGTATTTGCAAGAAATAATTTTCGGTCTACATTTGAGTTTAGTATAGGTGAGCTATCATTTATCCTTCGAAAGTCTTCTAACAAGACAAAGTATTTACCATACATACAATACTGATAAAATGTA
>ML260767.1:38825-49933 GCA_005239495.1 Nicotiana undulata | reverse complement strand
GGGTTCTAGGAGAAGAAAAATTGTGATTCACACCATGTTCATCACAGAACTCAGTGAACTTTGCATTCTGAAACTCAGTACCACGGTCAGATCTAATGGATGCTAGTTGATGTCTTAATTGATTCTGAATCTTCTTGACAAATGAGGTGAACATTTTAAATGCTTCATCCTTAGATGCCAAGAACAAGGTCCAAGTGAACCTTGAGAACTCATCTACTAGTACCATAACATATCTCTTTCCACCTCTACTTAAAGTTCTCATGGGACCACAGAGATCCATATGAACCAGTTCCAACGACCTGGTGGTACTGACCATTTTTTTACTTTTGAAAGAAGACCTTACCTGCTTCCCCCTTGCACATGCCTCACAAACCTTGTCTTCTTTGAACTTAATGTTAGGAAGCCCTACCACTAAGTCCTTAGAGACCAGCTTGTTAAGTTGAGTTAGACTTGCATGACCAAGTCTTTTGTGCCACAGGAGGGGATCACTGTCCAACACACTAAGGCAAGTGAGTTCATTGTCAGACAGTGTGGACAAGTCAATGACATAGATATTGTTCATTCTTTTTCCCTGCAAAACAATCTTGTCAGTAAGCAGGTTGATCACAAAACATTTTGTGGAAGTAAAAGCGACAAGGTTACCTCTGTCACACAGTTGTGACACACTGATAAGGCTATATTTCAAGCCATCTATCAGATACACATGTTCAATTGAACGTGTGTCATCTTTACCTACCTTGCCGACCCCTATTATTTCACCTTTCTTTCCGTTTCCAAAGGAGACATTTCCTCCTTTGAGATTTTCAAGTGAAAGGAAATGTTCCTTGTTCCCTGTCATATGCTTAGAGCAGCCACTGTCCAAAAACCAAAATTGGCTGCCTCCCTTCACTTGTACCTTCAAAAGAAAATCAGGGGTTAGTTTTAAGAACCCAAACTAGTTTGGGTCCTTTTCCATGAGAGAATGGATGAATCAGATTTTTTCTGGCCCAATTTGGTAGCCAATTTTTCTTTTTAATGAATCTCTCATTTTTCTGACTGGCCTTTTCTTTTGCAGAACACTCATATTTAGAGTGGCCAGTCTTCCCACAATGGGTGCAAATTTTATTTTCAGGGAGAGTGAGATACTTGCTTTTGGGATCCCATTTAGGCAATTGACTCCCAAAACCAAGCCCTCTCCGGTTGCTACTATGATTCTCTTGGAGCCATATTAAAGCATCAGAAGACTTATTCCACTTACGTGTTCTATCAAATTCATGTTTGACTTTGCCAAGTTCTTCTTTAAGAGATTTTATCTGCTCATCTTTGGCATACATTTTATCTTTCAATTTACCTAAGTCTTCTTCTAGCTTCGCATGATAGTGATCAACTACCTTTTTACTGGACCCTAGTCTTAACTTTAAATTTTCAGATTTTAGTTCTAGAATCTCAGTTTCGAGTGGTTGAACCTGGTTCATCGAGACAGTGTTTTTCTTTTCAGATTCACTGACTCTTATTTCCAGGTCCATGCATTTTGCTCTCAGCATTGCACACTCTTTAGATAGTTGATCTTTCTCTTTAGATTTCTCCTCAAAATCATCAATGAAGTCAAGTAGCAACTCAAAGAGTTTCTCCTTAGATAGAAACATTATTTTTGTTTTGAGATGTGAGATACTTACCTGTGGTTCTTCATAAGTCTCCTCATCAGATTCTCCAATTGCCATGAGAGCTTGATCTTCTGTCTCACCATCTTCTAATTCTTCATCTGAACTTTCCCCCCCAAGCAGCAACCATAGCCTTTGTAGTAGTTTTCTTGGGTTGGACTAGTTACTTCTTCCTGTTCTTTCTTTCAAACCTCTCCTTCCTCCATTCTACTTCCCACTGGGGGCAGTTCTTGATGAGATGATCAGTTTTTCCACACTTGTAACATCCTTCATTAGCTGGCCTTTCAGGAGCCTTTGCCTTGTTGAAGTTTCCCCCTCTAGAGATGCCTTTCTTCCTCATGAGAAAGTTTCTGAATTCTTTGGTGATCATGGCCATCTCATCATCCTCCAGATCTGCTCCCTCTGTGATCCTTAGTGCTAGACTTCTTTCTTTCTTTGGGGCATCCATTTTCATGGTCTGCCTTCTGAGTTCATAAGCAGTAAGGTTGCCAATCAACTCATCTAGTCTAAGGGTTGCCATATTTTTGGATTCCTGAATGGCAGTTATCTTGCTTTCCCAGGAGATAGGCAGAACCCTTGTCAAAATCTTCTCAACCTTGTCTTCTTCAAGGATGACTCTTCCAAGAGACTTGAGTTCATTAGTCAAGGTTGTGAACCTTGTGTACATCTCCTGAATTGTTTCACCTTCCTTCATAGTGAAGTTTTCATACTGAGAGTATAGAAACGTACCTCTAGACCTCTTTACTTGAGTTGTTCCTTCATGTGCCACTTGTAGAGTATCCCATATTTCCTTGGCAGTGGTACAACTTTGGATTCTACTGTATTCATCTGAGCCTAGTCCACACACTAGCCACTTCTTAGCCTTGGCATTCTTCTCCCATTTCTTCAGATCCTCAGTCGTGCAGTCAGCCCTAGTTTTAGGTACATCTACTCCTTCAGCAGTTTTCTTCATTGTTGCAAGCGGTCCATCAGTGGCTATGTCCCAGAGTTCATAGTCCTCTCCAATAAGGTGATCTTTCATTCTATTCTTCCACCACGAATAGTATTGGTCGTTGAAGAGTGGTGGTCTTGCAGTTGATTGTCCTTCCCAGTTCCCAGGTGGTGCACTCATCTTGATCTTTTCCTAGGTGTTAGCCTCTTCAAGGATAACCCGCTCTGATACCAATTGATGTTTTAGACTACACAATATTATAAGGTTAATTGTGCAGTACCCAATTTTCGAGTGCTGTCTAATAAGAAGAACCTGGTTCTTCTTAGTCTACTACTTACTACTGTTTGCGGAATAATTAAGCAGTAATAGTAAAGACACAGGGATTTTTACGTGGAAAACACCTGGCTCAAAAGGTGAAAAAACCACGACCTACTCCTCAGTAGGATTTGCTCAAACTCTTCACTAAAACTCTGAGCCAAAACGGACTTACAAAATAAACTCTTTTGTAATCCTAGGACTAACTCTAATCCTCTTTGTATCAACTAGCCTCTAGCTAATTTCTACAGATTTCAAGCTAACTCTAACTTGAACAATGTGTACCTATTACAATTGCTTCTATGAAAGCTGAAAAGATACAATATTAAAACTCCTACTACAATCAACTAGACTCAATACACAAACGATGGAACTGTTTCTTCTAGTTGAACTGTAGCCTTTGTATCGCACAACAATTCTGCTTGCAAAACCTCTGGAACTTTTGCTTCAGAACTTGATCCACTTTTGTACTTGTGCGTCACTTCTTTCAGCCGTAATACTTTGATTATTTATAGAGGCCGTTTGTTGAGTCCATGATACAATTCTGATCCAACTCTTCCTTGGTAGACAAGTTTGATTGTAACTCAACTTCCTTCCTTTATTCCTGTCCTAGCTGAAATCAACTTCTGTCTTTTCTATCAATTTGCAACCTTTTTGTATTATGAGACATTCTCTTAGTTCTTTGATATTTAGTAAACACTAATATCTCCTAGACTTGTACTATTTGCGATCCAACTGCTTCATACAGAAGTGTGTGCTATGATGGACATGGTTCAACTGGACACTTGTTGTCAATCTTCAAAACCCATTCAGTGACATGGGCCAACAGGGTTTGTTTATTTCCTTTCCCCAAAATCCGATTTTATTTGAATCTGCATGATTTATATTGCCTTATTTGTGTTTGATTCACAATTTTCCTTACTTGTTTTCTCAATCTTTGTCACTATATAAACCCCTCCTCATTCCCCTTTAAGACAGACCGAGAATCACTATAATCTGACTAAAAACGTAAGGCTTTGTTCTGTGGTTGCTTTGTTATCTTGTTCTATCTCTGGTTCCTGGCCGGCTGAAAGCCAAGGCAAGAAATTCTGGGGTTCTCACTACTATGGTGTTATTCTTGCTTTTCTCGCTTAACTGGTGAGTTCCATACCTTTGCTGTTTCATTCTTATGTATCTATGACTTATGCCTATGATCCAGTGTGCTTAAGTTTATTTTTATGAGCATGATTCTGTCAATTTTACGTTTGTTTAAGTCTCTTTAGTTCTCTAGTTAATGTTGTTAGTTCCGAGATTGTTCATGCTTGTTTTGAATAATATGAATCATTTTAGGTGTTTAGCTTGATACCTTCTAAATTGCTTCCTGCATGCAGATTTGTTAGTTCTGCACTTGCCTTGAATTTTTTAGTAATCTCTTATGTAACAACTAGTTCAGCTGTTCTGAATCTTTGCAATATTTACCTTGATTGTGTTCGAATCAATGCTAAGGCTTTTCTGTCACTTATAATGTGTCTCTTAGCATGTCTTTAGTTCATTTGATTCCATGCTCTTTCGAAGTGATTGCTTGACTCTAGGGTACTTTTCAGATTTATGTTTTCCTACCATGTCTAAATACTGTTTGTTTCCTTATGTGAGTAAATATAGCTAGTCCTTAATACTAGGATGTACACTTGGCCTAATCAGACCTTTCATGCTTTAACTTATTAAGTATTATGCATCTGTGCATGAAGAACTTTGTAAATCTCGCCAACTTGTTTTCTTAACTCTTTCAAAGTAATTCTGCCTATGTCTCTAAGTCTTGTTGATCTTTTTGATCAATTGCTCTGTGTTTTTTTGAACTCTGCTATGTTTGCTTCCTAAAGCCCCCTTTTTCTCGCCAAATCGGGTTTCGACATTTTGGGACAACTCCTTTTCCGGGATGGGTTTGGCATTGGAAGAGTCGCCACCTAACGGATTAAGGTGCGTTAGGGCACCTAGAGAAATTAACTCATTTAACCAGTTTACATCACCAAATATCGGGTAAGGGCTCAAGTTACCTTGAGGGGAAGGTGTTAGGCACCCCTCGAGGTCCACATCAGTGGGTCCCGGCCAAACTTAAATTAAGCGAATTAATCTAAAAGGGAAGAGAACAACTTGGACAAATAGAACATTCAATTTATTTTAAACATGAGTATAAGGGGGCGGGGGTCCTAGGTTTTTTAGCCTATAGGATCATTCAATGCAATACTTTGTAACTCCCTCAAATCGGGGTGTTACTCACAGTATTAACGCACGGACTATCATCTCCTTACTACCCAATTACTATCTTTAAGTGATTACTTAAGCGTTCTAGTAGTTTCTAGCTCGTTCCTTATGTGTGCACTACCCGTACCTTACCTATGGCCCTGAAGGTATTAGAACCTCTATTTGGGATGGTTCTACACCAACCTATGTTACTTAAAAATGTAAAATCTAGGGGACACACACAAAAAAATAGGACTTTCGGATAAAGAACAAGTATGGGATCACATTGACCTCCACACATAGACAACAAAAGCACGCAATTGAATCAGCAAACTTTATTAACTTTGGAATCCTATAGGCAGGATAACTATGTGGGAAAAACAGAATGCGGAGACAGTTTTATTACGGCGAGCATTGAGACCTATTTGTTTGCCTACTGATTTTATTCAGCATGAATCTGGGCACTTCATGCAGTAATATATCACAAATATAACCCCAGAATCATTATTAAGTCCTACAGGTATATTTCCTAAGTGATTGACAATAGCGATTGAATTCAGAATCGATTGATAGAATCCTAAAGGCGTGATTTCTACAAGTTTGTTGATTACATAACTATAGACATTATTTCTAAGTGTAGCCCTGATTTAATCTATAGAGATAGGTTTTATTTCCTTTTTCAATCCTATAGGCACACTTTCTAATTGTTGAATTGATTTGAACCCTATAGGCATGATTTCTAGATGTGAATGGATTTAGATCCTATAGACATGATATCTATTGTTGGATTGATTTAAACCCTATATGCATGATTTCTAGGTTTGAATGGGTTTAGATCATATAGGCATGATTACTTTAGATCCTATAGACATGATATCTATTGCTGTGTATGGGCAGAAATTAAACAGGTTGGCAGGAAGGATAATTAACTCAAACAACAAGGTCTTATAGTCATGATTGTCAATGCACACTTGTTGGAAACATGTATAGATCCTATGAACAGGATTTCTAATGTACAAAATTAAACGAAAGTCCTATAATCAGGAACTCTGGTATGCAAATATAAAACACATAATCAAAATGATCATAAAAGTCCTATAGGCAGGATTTCTAAACACAGTATAGTACTCACACAGTTTCATCAGCATAATTAAATCCTATAGGCAGGATTTCTACCTAGTTTAATAAAAGATACAAGAAAAAATCCCATCTTTACTAAATATCCCCGAATCTGTTATTACATAGTTATTACAGACCAGAATAGCTGAATGAATTACATAATGGTAATAATTACACTATACGGAGCCTTCATAGGCCCAAATAAACTTGGGAACCAGGCCTTCCAACCATAACCACTTTGAAACACATTATAGGGATTCATAGCACATTAGAACCAGCTTTCCAGTGCGTCAAAGTTCCCAAGGGCCTCATAGGACCCAGGGTAATGCTCACACCAGAACCACATCCAGAAGATAGTTCATAAGATTGGAAAATCAGTTCCCAGTGTATCAAAGTTCAAAGGAGTCTCATGTGGACCCTAGGCAATTCTCACACTGGGGTGGTTGAGAACCTACATTACTGGGAGTGGGATTTTTAAAATCAGTACATAAAAGGGAGAAGGGGTAGGTTTTAAAATAGTTGGATTTTAGAAGAAACGTGATTCAGAACATAGAGTTTCAGGCAGAACTGCACCAAGAAACAAGCAGAATTCATGCTTATACACATAGCTCAAATAAATTAAAGTCTACTAAAGTTAAATATTGAGACTAGTACTTAGGACAATCATCACAGGTACAGTTAGGTAAAACAATTGAGTTGGCCATATACATAAAATAAACAGACAGGGCAGAGGAGTTAAGCAACAAACTAAGTGATTACATGTTTATAGTATCTTGCAAAGTTCAGAACAGGTGTACGATTAGTGAAACAGACTAAACCCTAAACTAAATTATGAGTGGATTCATATTATTCAAATAACTTAGTCGTAAGTTAACAGTTGCTAAATGAAGTCATAGGATCATGTAGAGTACAAAATCATAATGGGAATTGAAATAGGCTAGTCAAGCAAAGCATAGATAATGAAATTGCAAGGGTTAGGGCATATCAGTTGAGAAGAAAGCAAGTAAATGTGCAATAGCAGTTAAGTTCCAGAGTAATTTGGCCTTGGCTTTCAGCCGTCCAAAACAAGAGACACTTAGCACAGAAATCAGAACACAAGAGGACAAATAAGGTAACAAATCAATCATACATAATACTGGAATGAAAATAATTCCATAATCAATTTAAGTCGGAGTTCAGTCAATTAGCAGCACATAATCAGGCAAGTACTACTTAGGTGAAGGAAAATATTATACAGGATCAATCAATAGTCAAGTACCGGATCAAATAAGGTAAGGAAATAATGAGAACAGGTAATCGAACAAAAAAGGAAATATCAGTACCATACAAGAAAAGAAAAGATTGAAATCTCAGTAGAGATTTCAAAAACCCTAATTTTGGGGTAAATAAAATCAACCAATAATTAGTGGTGAGAATCATAGAGACAGATAGATAGAAACATTAAAGAAAAAATACTTAAATAATCAAAAATCCTAAATTTAATATAAGTAAAAATAAGCAGAAATATAAAAGAACTATAATAGAGATGCACAAAGACATATAGGCGGAAATAATTAATATTTGAACCCTATTTTGTTTGATTTTGAAGAATCAAAACCCTAAATTTTAGGGTAAGTAAAATCGGCGTAAATAACCATAGAAATTATGATAAAAAATGCACAAATATAGATACACGGAAATATTAAAGGAAGAATAGAAAATCACTTTAGATCTGGAAAGATCTGAGCCCTAGTTTTAGGGTAAGTAAAAGATCTAACCAAAAATAGGCGGATTCGATGAGTAACAAGGTAAATATAGATGAAGAATAACATTTAAACAAACTGAAATGAACAGTTATTTGTGTGGTCCGTTCTAGTGACAGCATTTCAATTCTTTTGTATTTATGTAGGAGCCGTTGTTTTTGAACCAAACCTTGTTCGAACCAGAAATCTAAAACCTTAACTAAAAGATACGAAAAATATTCGCACTCATAGAGGTTAGGATGAACCCAGACGGAAATAACCAGCATATAAGAGATTTTGAACCAGATTAGGTTTGAATCTCTCGAGATCAAGTTGCCATTTGAGGCAAGTCAGTCAAGTAATATCAAAAACGAGTAGCTGGTAAAGAGGTAAGACCAGATATGGTAAGGAATTGAGGAATGATTCCATTTCTGGTAGGAATCAAAGGGGAGATGAGTGACAACGGATTAGGGTTTGAGAAGAGAAAGGGGGAGACGAGAGTGTTTGAGGGCGGCGTTTGGTGGAAAATGGTTTAGGGTTAGGGAGATGATAAGTTAAAGGGGGGAATTAATTAGGAGTCGTTGATCTTCTGAGATCAACGGTTGGGATTTTACAAGGGCTTGGGTCGGTTCTTTTAAATGGGTATGGGTATGGGTTGGACGGGTATGGGTATTGGGCTAGTTAATGGGTTAGGTTGTATTGGGTTGAGGTAATGGGTAGGTTAGGTCCGAAATTAATTAGAAAAAGGGCTAGATTTTAAATACCTAATTAAACCTGTAAAATAATTTATAAAAATAATTAATAAATAATAAAAATATCATTTGTGTGTGAAAATAATTTAAAATATTTATTTAACATTATAAAAATATAAAAAGTCATTTTTCTATGTTAATAATATAATTATGTATATATGTGGCTATTATCGCAAAATATTATAATTTTATCCTAAAGATGCAAATATAATTATACATAAATGGTTAAAGCTTAATATGAATATAAATGATAAAAATTAAATAATAAATCATTGTAAAATTATTTGTGATGCAATTAATAATTATTTATATAATAAAAATGCAGGAATAAATTGGTTAAAACCTTTTAAAAATTACAGAAAATTATGGAAAAATACATGTTGATGCTCATGTACCATTTTGAAAGTATATATATATATATATATATATATCAACAGAATAACTTTTCAAATTTTGTCCCTCAACAATTACCTACTTTTTTTTATGTGTTGCCTATGCTATTCTGAATACCCATCCCTAGGTCTATGTGAATATGGACCCTTGTGAACTCTGACATATTAGGGTTTGGTTTCTAATCTCCCTTGAACTGTTTCTGATCATTTTCCCTAGTGTGAGCACTGCCCTGGGTTCTTGAAGCCCCTGGGGATTCTGACACACTAGAGATTTGGGTTCCGTGTGCTATGGGTGAATCATTCACCACTAGTTATGGTATATCTATGAATATGAGCCTTGGAGTTGTTATGGGTTGAAGGCCTGAATTGTCCAGATGTATTTAGGCATGTTGTAGGCTCTCTATAGTCTTACTTATCTTTTGTAATTCATTCATTAACTTTGGTATGTAATAATTTTGTAATAACAATTCTGGGGTATTTAGTAAAATTGGGAAGAGATCCTTATTTTCATTCGCAAAGTTGGGTAGAAATCCTGCATATAGATTATCTACTGTATTGTTGGTTCTGCCTATAAGTTTCATATTATGTTGTTGAAATCGTATGCTAGAAATTCTGCCTATAGGTTCTATATTGTGTTTACGTGCTAGAAATCCTGCCTATAGGATTAATGTTGTGATATGTTAGAAATCATGCTTTTAGGTGTATTAATTTGTCCAGCAATATATGTTAGCAACTGTGCCCATAGGATCAATACTTGGTTTAATTGTTTTCTGGTTCAATGTGTGCAAATTCGTGCTTAGATTATAAAAATCATGCTTATAGGGTTAAAATCAGTTCACTTGTAAAAAACACGCCTATGGGGTTAAAATCAGTTCACTTGTAGAAATCATGCCTATGGGATTTAAATCAGTTCACTTGTAGAAATGATGCCTATAGGGTTAAAATCAGTTCAATTGTAGAAATCATGCCTATAGGATTCGATTAAATAATTATGAATGTGCTTCTGTGATTATCATCGTCAGTCACCTAGACACCTGCATATAGGATTAAACCAATAATTCTGGATATATTCTTATGACTTGCCATTATTTACTATCGCATAAAACGTCCGGATACTATGATATGCTAAAATCAGTAGGCAAATATATGTAGGTTCTAATACCCGCATTAAGAAACTGATTTCATGTATAACTGCATGTTTGTTTGTTTGTTCAACGCCACATAGATATCCTGCATATAGGACTCTGCAATCAATAAAATCTGCTAATAAGCTTGCGTGCATTTGTTGTTTATATGTGGAGGCTAATTTGAGCTCGTATTTGTCTTATTTGAAAGTACTAATTATTTTGTATGTCACTTAGCATTTTACAATTTTGAGAAACTTAGGTCGAGTCTAGAACCATCCTAAATCGGGGTCCCAATGCCTCCAGGACCATAGATAAGGGACGGGTAGTGCACGCATAGGACATGAGCTAGAATTGATTAGAGCTTTCTAGGTAAAAACTCAAAGATAGTAATCGGGTAGCAGGAGATGATAGTCTGTGACCGCTGAATAATATGAGTACCACCCCCGTCTTGGGGGAGTTACGAATTATTATTTATGTTGCACGGGGCGATCCTATAGGCTAAAAACTTAAAACCCCCATCCTTATTAAATATTCCCTCGCTTTATTTAGACTAATTCGCATAATTTAAGTTCAGTCGGGACCCACCGTCGTGGACCTCGAGGGGTGTCTAACACCTTCCTCTCAAAGTAATTTGATCCCTTACCCGATCTCTGGTGATGCAAACTGATATAATCTGAGTTATTTTCTATAGGTGCCCTAACGCACCTTAATCCATTAGGTGGCGACTCTCCCAATAACCAATTCCTTTTCCCTTCTCTCAAAAAGGAGTTGTCAAATGTCGAAGCCCGATTTTGCGAGAACAATGGGGCGCGACATCCCCCCCCCCCCCCCCCCCCCCCCCCCCCCCCCTCTTTTTTTTCTTTTTTTTCTCTTCCCTCCTTCTCTTTTTTT
>ML260767.1:0-38698 GCA_005239495.1 Nicotiana undulata | reverse complement strand
CCCCCCCCCCCCCCCCCACGTCCTCTCCTCTTCTTCTTCTTCTTTAGATCCCCTCACTTCCCATTTTTCTTCATCTTTCTTCATCCCTTCTTCATTAGATTTTCTCCTTGGTGTGTATTTTTTCTACCATCATGTCATCTTCCCCTTCTCTATGGTTGTTCCATTTTTTTCGGTGGTCTAAGATTTAAGATTTTTTTCACAACCCTTTCAAATTGGGGTAGAGGAATAAGCCAAAATTCAAAAGAATTAATTCTCTGCTCATGTATTTTTCATGAATAGATAACTTTCTTTAAAAAGAGTGAAGGAGGTGGTGGTACTCATGGTGGAGGAGCCATAGCAGGTGAGTTATTCTTTTAAGAAGGTTTAGTGGGTGGGTTTGAAGAAGGGAGGAGGGGTTTTCTTTAATTTTAATTTTTTGCTTTTCTTTTTTTATTTTTTATTTATGAAATTAAAATTTATTAAATAATATTATTTTGGCATAGAATCTGATGTGGATGCTGATTTGTCATCCACGTCAAGCAAGTGAGCATCACACGATTCCGAAGGGGTTTAAAAGTCTTATTTTGATTACATTGAGGTGTCCTATGAAACTTTATGGAGTGTAGGGACAGGGATGACAATACGGAACAAGTACAAGTGTCTCCTAGACTATTCTTCCTATTAAAGGTAAAATGAAAAGTTTAATATAAAATCATTACTAAATATAAAATGTATCATTCTTTTTGTAGCAGACTAAAAGGAAAAAGCATCTCATAAATGTGATAGAGGGAATGCTTAGGGGTGGTCATTTGGGCATTTTGAATTGGATATGCAAATTTTGGTTAGGATTTTCGATTTTTGGATTGAAGAAATGACAATCCAAATGCAATTAAAATAAGCTTGGATTGGATCGAATTTTTTAAGTTTGATTTCAGATTAATCGCTTTGGATATTTTGGATTTTCGATTTTGTGCCTATAAGTTGATATGTTTCTCTTTCTTACAAAAACAAAAATATAAATGGAGTATTCATGTTAATACAGGTTAGTACAACTACAAAGAATAATCCCACCAAATCGAACAATGGCAAACAACACAAACCAAGAACACACTCCACCAAGAATCCTGGTGCAACCACCAATGCCTCAAAACCACCAACCTCTATCATAGGTGGAAATGGGGCTAATGGGGCAGGCCATATCATTCACTCTAACTCTAAAGGGGAGAGAAACAGTAATAATATTACAAAACACTCACTACATTGCTCAACTTATATCGGAGGGGGTCCGTATGGCAATGAGCAACTACATGAATCAAATTTGGATCAACAACATTATCCAATCGATAGCACCAAACATGCCAAATGTTGTTCAACAATCTCTGATGGGGAACGGAATCTTCCACCCCACTTTGTGCCAAACTAGTCATCAACTCCATTAGCGGAACTCCCATTCTTCACTCCAGACATAATGACCACGATGAATCCAGTCTTTACCCAGTGGACCAATCCACCACAAAACCCCCATGCAGCCACTCCACCACCCATGCACCCACAATACCAGGCCCAGCCACCAATGCCTCAAAACGCTGTACCAATGGATCAATTCATGGAGGAAGAGGTCGACCACGTAAACTTAATCCCAGACAACCTAGTGGACAGTTCAAACCTAGACGAGGTAAAGGTATTTCTATTCTTGGAAACGCAAGAGCAGAGGCAGATTCTCAAATGTCTGATGGCACTGTACAAGTGCACCATGGACATCCGCCCTCCGGCAGACCCAACTGTGGGTCAACATGCCATGATCTTATTTCCCTTCCAACGACGGAACCCAGTACTAGCCCCAAGGGAGAGGGAGAACGGGGACATCAGAAATCCAACACACAATATGAATAGGGAGGTTAATTTTATTATCTGGAACATACGGGGAGGAAACAACGAGGAGTTTAGGCTAAATCTCAGGGATATGATCGACACTCATCACCCATGCATGGTCACCCTACTGGAAACAAAGATGGACAGCCATCTCCCTTTACTCAATCCATTTGGGTTTTCTGACATGATCGAAATTCCTGCTCAAGGTCAGTCTGGAGGCATGGTCATCCTATGGGATCACAACCTCATCAACGTGCATAGTTTTGTTCGTAGGAATCAGGAGATCAGTGCTACTATTGAGGTTAGAAATTCTCAAACATTATGGCTATTTACTTCAATATATGTTAGTACTAATTATTACACTAGAAATGATACGTGGGATAATCTCATAGACACCTTTAATTCTTATAAAGGCCCGTGGTTTGTTGGAGGGGACTTCAACGAAGTCCTAGGAGCAAATGAAAAATTTGGGGGGAGGAAGATCAATAATCAAAGAGCAAAACTTATTCATAAATATTTAAACTGTTGTAATCTATTAGACCTAGGTTTTAAGGGGCTTAAATATACGTGGTCGAATAATAGAAGGAAGAACAAGGTCTTGATCTTGGAAAGATTAGATAAAGCTTTTGCCAACGTAGAATGGTTATCTATGTTCCCTAAGTCCACTATCACTCACCTCCCAAAAAATCACTTAGACCATAATGCACTGCTTATCGAATTAATTCCTAAACACACCCCCAATTGTTCAAAACCATTTCGGTTAGAAACATTTTGGTGTAGACACCCTGACTTTCTAAATTTGGTTAGTAGAAGTTGGAAAGACAGCAATTACTGTAACAATGCTAAAAATTTCCGTGAAAACATCAAAGATTGGAAAGCTTCTTATTTTGGTAACACACTCAAACAAAAAAGAAAAATTCGGGGCAGATTGTATGGGATCCAAAATTCACCAAATTACCCTACAAGATTTTTCCTTCAAAATTTAGAATGGAGTCTACGCGAGGAATATAATAATATCTTGAGAATTGAGGACGACTATTGGAAACTAAGGGCTCGAATATCTTGGTTACAAGATGGAGACGCAAACACAAATTCTACACATAATGGCCTCTAACAATAAAAGGAAAAAAACATAAATTACTTCAAAGATGAGAGAGGTAATTGGATTAATGACCCACACAAAATTCTTGAACACACGGAGAATTATTTCCATAACCTATTCAGTACAACGCACTCATCCTCTAACTGGCCAAATTTCCTTAAGGAAAAAAAAATTAATCACAACTTGGACCTCTCAATTCTAGATAGGGACCTTCACCCTAGCGAGGTCACAAATTCCATCTTTTCATTCAATCCCTTTAAGTCCCCAGGACCGGATGGTTTGCATCCGTTCTTCTATCAAAAATACTGGGCTATAGTTGGTCATTCGGTAGTAAATCTTTGTTCAAAAGTATTCACTAGTCAAACCATTCCAGAAGGCATAAATAACATATATATATGCCTAATTCCAAAAATTCCCAATGCAACAAATCTTCAAAACTTTCATCCCATAGGTCTCTGTAACACCATATACAAAATTATCACGAAAATAATTGCCCGAAGAATTCAGCCCCTAATAGACAAACTCATTAGCCCCTTCCAGGCAAGTTTTATCAAAGGAAGAAGGGCTTGTGACAATGCAATTGTCGTCCAAGAAATTTTCCAATATATTAGAAACAACAAAAGCAAAAAAAGAAGCATGATGCTCAAGCTGGACTTGGAAAAAGCTTTCGACAAATTAGAGTGGTCTTTCGTCCACCGTACCCTCAACCTATTCAATTTTCCTCCGAAAATTACACGCCTAATCATGAATTGTATATCCTCTAGTAGAATTGCAGTGTTAGTCAATGGGTCAATCACAAACTATTTCAATCCTTCAAGGGGGATTAGGCAAGGATGCCCCCTATCGCCATACATTTTCATCTTATGTATGGAAACACTGTCTAAACTCATTCTCCATCAAGTCGACATATGCTTGTGGGATCCAATACACTTGAACAACAAAGATATAGGAATTTCTCACCTATTCTTTGCAGACGATTTAACCCTAATGGCTAGGGCGACTGAAAATAATTACAAACAATCAAACGTTGCCTCACTTTCTTTTGTGAACTCTCTGGCCAATCAATCAATCATCATAAATCAAAAATATTCTTCTCAAAAGGTTGTGATGTTCACATAGCAAAATTCATAGCACAAGGCTTTGATATTAAAATTAACGACAGATTTGGTAAATATCTAGGTTTTCCCTTCCTAGATAGAAAGCCTAAAGCTTTGGATTACCAATTTATTCTCGACAACATGAGGAAAAAACTATCCATTTGGCAGACCAAATTCTTGAACCTAGCTGGAAGGACCACTCTAGCCAAGACAACATTAAATACAATTTCTAACCATTCAATGCAATATACACAATTCTCCCCAGTAAAATACACAAACAAATTGATCAAATATAAAGGAATTTTATCTGGGGAACCACTACGGAAAAAAGGAAAATTCATTTCATAAAATGGGACATCCTAACCTCTCCTATAGAATCCGGTGGCTTGGGCATTATCAAGGCAGATCACAAAAATAATGCAATCCTAGCTAACCTTACTTAGAGAATTTTAACTAACACCATGGCCCCATGGGCAAATGTGCTTATTAATAAATATGGCTCCAAAAAAATAAAAAATACCTCTGATATATGGAAAAGCATTTTAAATGGATGGAACATATGTGCACAAGGGATTAAATGGATCTCCAGTAAACAGTCTAACCTAAACATTTGGGACACCAATTGTATTCCGAACTCTCCCCCTCTCAGAAAATACATTCAAGGCCCTCTAACACGGAGGGAATCAGACATAAAGTTCAAACATGCTATCAAACAAAATAGATGGGATTTTACAAATATTTCTTTTGTAATCCCATCCTCCATTATGGACAAGATTAAGACAATACCCATATCTCTACACGATAGCACTGATATCCCATATTGGAGCCTTAATAGCCATGGGAATTTCACAACCAAGAGCTGCTATAAATTTCTAGCTGGCCAGTCGACAACCATTGGGGACTACAGTTGGGCCTGGAACCTACACTGCCCTAATAAGTTAAAATTCTTCACATGGCAATGTATTCACAAACAAATACCATGCAGAATACCCAATAGGCATCAACATTGACCCGCAATGCCCAGTTTGCCGACTAAACACGGAAACCATCACTCATATCTTCTTAGAATGCTCAGTTGTCAAAAGATTATGGGAATCAATCCACATTGATATAAACAAATTCAACAAATAAAATTGGCTAACTGAGCTCCGAGATGCTAATCCACCCCATAATAAAAGAAATATATCATGGGATATTTTACTACCTTTTTGTCTATGGGGTATCTGGATTGTTAGAAATTCTAATAACATTAATAACACTCACTTACGACCCTCCCTCACAAATATACAAAAGTATGCTACGGAGTACATGTGGTTAACAACACCAAACAATCCAACAGCTGAGAAAATTACGGTCAATATAAGCTAGCACACTCCTCACAAAAACTATTACAAGCTGAACACTGATGGTGCATTCAATTCCAGCAACAGCAAAACAGGTTTAGGTGGCGTAATAAGAAACCATGATGGCAGCTGGGTAGTAGGATTCCAAAAGCAGGCCACTGCAATATCATCCCTACATGCAGAGTTAAAGGCCATTGAGGAAGGACTACAACTGGCCATAGAGCTCAAACTGTTACCACTTGAAGTGGAAACTGATTTCACAGAGGCTATCAGTGCACTAGCTTATAACCATAAAATCTATGCTAACACAATTATATCTTGCAGATCATCCATGCACTAGCTGAAGCACCCCCTGCTCCGGCATAATTTTCGTGAAGGAAACAAGATGGCACACTTGCTTTCCAAAGATGCCACAAAGGAAAACTTCTACCAACTGGATCAAGCGAAATCAAAGTGATATGCATCCTCCCTTCTTTTGTCTTGACACAAGTCAGCAAGGAAATGAATGGGCAGTTTTTTGTTAAAAAGCAAATATCTACTACTGTGTGTAACCTTTTAAGGTCTCTAGGAAACCTTAGTATTATGGCAGATTATCCACCAAGGAGTGGACGTTTTTCAGCACTATGTAACAACAACGATGTTAGCTCGTAATATTATATAAAGTAAGTCTTTTATGATAAAAAAATGTTAAATTACCTAAAAGTTCCTCATTATCACTGCAATCATCAAATAAAGTATTCAAGTAATGGAACCATCTCAGGAAAATACAACATAGACATTAATAAGGCCGATATAAAGTAGAAATACTAAAATCATGTCCAAACAAAAAGTGTTCTGGTAGTATCTTAGTAATTAGTATTTGAATATATGAGGTTATGTCTAATAGGTAGTGTATTGGACTTATTACTATTGACATATGAATAATAGGCTAAATATAAAGTATAAACATTTCGAATTTTTGGATATCTAAAACTCCAAAGTACCAAATCCAACATCCAATCCGAAATTCAAAAATTTTAAAAATTAAAATCGTAATCCAATCTCTATATGAAAATTCAAAACAAAAAGAAAAAAGAAAAAAAATGAATTTCAATTTAGATTTCGGGTTTGCCCAAACTATGTCCACCCCTAGGAATATTACCTTTTTGTAATTTTATTTAGATATTTTAAAATTTTATTTTCTGATTGAGCTAGAAAATCAAACGTTTAGACCCTAATATGTTAAATTCTATCATTTTTTTACCTTGAAAACTGTATCAATGATAAAGGAAGAAAATATAAAATAATGAAAAGAATTTAGTTGAACAAAGAAATATTAAATACTATAAATTTTAAAATTTTGAATGTTATCGAATATGCGTGAAAATAATGAATAAAACATTTCTCAAAATAAAAAGACAATGGGCAAAATACATAGTTTACCCATTAACCTTGCAGCGAAATCCCTGTTACATATTTCTCTTTCACGGAAATTTTTTTACTCACTCAACGTTTCAAAAGTGTGTCTAAGACACACTACTTTTGACAAGATAGCACTTGCGTGCTTACACACAAAAAAAAGCGCGTGAAACCTGTAAAAATATCTCATTTGTTGTAGATTTAAAAGCTTTAACATTAGTGTTGAAGGTTTGGTGAAAAAATCTAGAATCCACCATTGTTGGGGTATCGGGAAAAGCTTGAAAAATCAATTGGGTCTTGTTGATTATTGTGCTATTGAATTCAATTTGTTGCTCGAATATTTTCAGGTAGTTATATAGATAGTGTGGTTTAATTTTGGTATTGTTGGAAACTTTCTCACAAACAACCATGGTGGTAGCAACAATGGTGCTTAAGATAAAAAATGGAAAGACGAAGAAGATGAGTTTTAATTTTAATTTCTAATATTTTTTTTCCTTTTTAAAGTCAATGAGACGTGTCACGACCCTATTAGGATGTGACTTTTACGTTATCTGAAAAATTGGTGAAGCATAGAATTGTGTCTTAGACACACTTTTAAAAGGTTGAATGTGTAAAAAAAAAATCGTAAAAGAAAAATATGTAACAAAAATATCACTACAAGGTTAATGGATAAACTATGTATTTTGTCAAAGAGAACGTGATATAAATTGTACGGATCGATGTAGTGGAGTAAGATGGGCCTAGTGAAAGGTAATTAGTGCCGCGTAGATTTGTAATTAGCGCAGTGCCATATCACTGACAAGAGGTGTGACGCGTGAGGCGATTCTTTAATTTTTCATTTTAATTAATCAGGGTTGGCTGCTATTAGCAAATATTCTACATCTACAGTTCCTATTAGGGGTGTTTAACAGGTGGATTAAACGGTTATTTACACTTAATGATTCGGTTTATCGGTTATAAATATAATAATTCATCAGCCATCCAACAAGATATTCGTCGAATTGGTATCGAATTAACGATTAGCGGACGATTATCGTACGCTTTATTGGCTAAATCAAATAGACAATAAAAGAGAAGTAGAGAACTAGAAAGTTTATCATTATTCCATATAAATCATGAGCTAGATTATAAAGACGGCTTCTTTTCCCGTCCTTTGATTTCTTTTTGGCAATTATAACTAGCTCAATCATAAGATCCATAAAATAATCAGCTGCTACATCAGCCAAGCTCTTTCCTCAAATTACTTGGCAAAAATTCTTTAACAATCTTAGTCAGCTTCGTAACGGAAATTTCTTGCCCTCCAGGAATGCTAAATAAGAAACTAAGCATTATTTCAACCAATTAAGTATTTGTGGGTGTTTATTTGATACGAACTAGTTCATGTCTACTACTAGTTCTGTTATTTTTTATAGTGTTTTTGCTAATTATTCTTGTTGGTAGTCAACCATGTCAATTCTTGTTAGCAGTCACCGTAGGAAGGGTGCTTATCGGCTGCTATTGAGATTTGATAAATCTGGGATTTAGATTTTAGGCTTTAGGGCTTCAAAAATCACTTTACATATATAAGGATAAAAGTATAAATATAACAATTTTTAACAGTTTATCCGATAAGGAAATTGAATAATCCGCCTCCAAATCGTTAAGTCATTAATTATAAAAATTTAATTCGTTCACCAACCACCTGATAAAACGATACCAATAAGTCAATAAGCTATTTTTTCAGTTCGATTAACGAGAACGGTTCGATTTTGAACAACCATAATTCCTATTACATAGTAGCTTATTAGCTGGGCAATTGACGTTAATTAGGTTGGTTGTTAAATGCATTTTGTGTTGGTATTATTATACTTGATAATGCAAAGCCAAAGATTGCTTTGTGATCCCTTTTTCTTCTTTAACAAAGTGTCCCTTATTAGTTGTGGAAACTTTTTTTCTTCCTTATGTTGAATTGCTCTTTGTTGGACTTGTAAAAAACTAGTAAAGTGGTGTGATTTTGCGCACATGTGAAATTGGTCCTGAAGACAAAACGGATCGATTTGCTCCCCCCTCCCTACACGCAGATATACACGAGACCTAATCCAAATTTGGTTTAGCTAAAATTATTTTTCATTGTTTAGACTTACCAGAAAAGTGTCCAAATACATGCTTACCAAAATTTATTCTCTTTGAATTAAATTTTGTAACATCCAATTTATACCTTGTAACCACCATGATTTAATTCTTGTAACAACTGTAGTTAATTTTGTAATGGCTCCATTTTAATTTTTATAACAGCTACATGTTAATTCCTTCATCTGTAACTGTCCAGCAACTTTGCCTACAAAAAGCAGTCTTATTTGTGAATAATGAGATACAAAAAACACCTTCATATCTTTTCTTCTTCAACCGATTTTGGGCAATTGTCTTTTGCAAATTCCAATCTTCCAGCCACGAGTGCACGTGTTTGGAAGCGTTGTGGAACCTTTAGGAGCGACCGGTTTTAACAATTTACACCAAATTGAGTCAAAGATTTTCAAAACAGTTACTTGCCACGACATAATATTTTTTGATAAGTTATTCTTGTTTCGTTCGTGTTCTTCGTATTCTATATTTAGGCTATCTTTATTCTATCCAAAATATATGTTACTATTTTAATCAATTGGCTCTGACTAAGGTGTCGGAAATACATATAAGAGGGATTCTAGTATTCCTTTTAGTATTTATTAATTAAGAATGAATATAATAGATATTTAAAACTTAAACATCTCTGAAATTTGATCTAAGGCTTAATAGTATCCCCTTAATACAATACTCTCTCGAGTAGCAAAATTGACCAGAAGAAATGTACTGTTACGTGAGATATCATAGTATATTATTAAATTTTATATCAAAATAGAAGGACATTAAGAGGACAAAACAGGAAAACCTACCGGATAATTTAGGTTAGAGACTCCAAGAAAAGAATCACATTAGCTTTAGGGTGTGTTTGGTATAAAAAAAATATTTTTCGTGAAAAATATTTTCTTGAAAAACAAGTAGTGATCGTATTCATTTTCCGGCGTTTGGTACACAAATTAAGGAAAATAACTTTTCAGGAGTATTCATAAATAATTTAGATACAATAAACATGAAGCCATAAACTTTCGAACCAACAACCTTCCGAACCCACAAATTTCATATACTTCCGAACCGCTAAACTTTCGAAACCGCGAAATTTCTAAGCATGTAAACTTCCAAACATATAAACTTCCGAACTCATAATTTTGGAACTTGTAAAATTTCAAACCAGTAAACCGGGCCGAGAGGGGGGAGGGGAGGGGGTGCGTGCTGAAAAACGAAAAAATAGAAATTTGAAATGACAATAAAATAAATAAATTGTGCGGGGGTAGGGGCAGTGGCGTGTGGTGGGGGGAGGGGATAGGGAGTGGGTGGTGTAGAAAAACGAAAAACAGAAATTTGAAATTACAAAAAAATTAAGTACAAAAAATAATATATTTTTTTGGAGGGTGGGGGGTGGTAACTGAAAAAAATTGAAATTTGACAAAAAAAAATATTTTTGGAGAGAGAAAGTGGGGTAGGGTTAGATGAGTGGGTGTGGGGGTGTGTGATGGGTTGGGGAGGGTGGAGAATAGGGTGGGGAAGGTTGAGAAGGAGTTTTGGAAAATATTTTTCCTTCTCTTGATATGGAAAACATTTTCCTCTAATTAAAAGAAAATAAGTTTATAAGAAAAATAGTTTCCAAAATATTTAAACCAATCAAACAAGAAAAATTCCGAAAACTATTTTCCGAAAACTATTTTCCGAAAACTATTTCTTTGCGTGTAGATTCCTCATAAAGGAAAAGGAAAAACATTTTCCCTCGTCAAACGCGTTCAGTATGATGACAAGTATTAATTACTCCTCCGTCCCAGTTTTAGCTAAAAATAATACTCCAAGGTACTATAAATTATTTAGTTATTTCTATTAAATACCTTTTGAGAATTGAGCTAGTATTAAAATGAACTACTACTTCTTTAAAATTAAAAACGTTCCTCCCCACGTCAATATATTTTATAATTGTGGGCACGATAACTGGTACACTAGAGGTGCGTCCTTCCCGGTCCTCTCGTACTAGGGAAAGGTCCTCTCAATGCTCTAACGCTCACACCGAATATGGACCGAACTGTCTCACGACATTCTGAACCCAGCTCATGTATCGCTTTAATGGGTACTTCTTTAAAATTAAATGTAAAGTTAAAAACAATTAGCAAATTTAGTCTTGAATTCTTCAAGTGACAATTATTTTGGAACAACGTTTTTGAGCTAAATAGAAATTAAAATGGGACGGAGGGAATACCAAATTAAATTTATAATGTGATTTTAAGGATATGTGACTTCACTTAACACCTAATTGATAGATATGAAGATCAATAATAGAATTTAACAATAAAATAAAGCAAACCAGTATTTGAATAGAATTCAACCCTCGAGTTTGAGTACCCTCGAATTGATTAGTACAAGAACAGTTAAAAGTATAACAAGCTAATGAACAAGAGTATAAACAAGAAAGAGAACTTTATTGTTTTGATGTCTGTGAACAACATGTCTTACAAATGATTAGAAACTCCCTTTATATAGTAGAGCAATTCCACTTATAATATAACTCTAATTACAGAAGGAAATCCCATGATTAGCTAATTAACAGTTTCTTATTTGATATTTCCCGAGATTAACGCCATGATCCTCGACCAGTCACGGGTATCTCGCATTTCTGTTATTGTGCTATCTTCGATCTTGCTCAATGTCTGTCTCATTTAGCTTTGATTGCCACTAGCCTCGATCTCGGCAGGTACCTCGATTCCGAACTCGGTACCTTATCCTCGTGATTTAGTCCGTTCTGTTATGAGGCCGAGTCTAGATGCAACCTCCCGGTCTCAGTCAAATAGTAAAATCGGGTGGGCCCGATTTTAACCATATACAGATAGTCCCCTCATTTTTTGGAATGTAATGAAAAGAAACGAATTGAGCCTTCAGTTTTTTTTACCTCGACCTATCATGAAGTCATCCTCGTGACATAAGCGACGGAAGTGACCGATACGTCTCGTCGGAACAGTTCCTCAAGTCATTAATGAGTGTCAGTTGGTAGTCGACCACTAATGCCTTTGAACCGTCGCCGTGAATCCAATAAACATGCCTTTTTCTCACTTATTCAAATTTTACTTCACTTTCTTCTAATCTTCAAAGTTTTTACATCTCTTACGTTCTTCCTTTCTACAAATCTTCAGGCTTTGATGTGAATCCTCTCTCAAATATAAAGTCCTATTATTCTCTTCCTTCTCTAAACTCACACAAAAATGGCAAAAACATCAAAAACGGTACCACAAAAAGAAGTTGTTTCATCTTCTCAACCGCCCAGCGGGAAAGCGTCGGTGGAACCCCGTCTTGAGGAATGTATTCTTGGGGGGTGCGTGCTAAACTCCGATTTCAAGACCGATAAGGCCTCGTCCGTTCCCGATCATTGCGAGCCGGTGTTGAGATATATATACTCGATAACTGAGGGCCACATTAAGCAGGTAAAGAAAGACTGCAACTGGGAGGGCAAAGAGGTGGTGATGTCGAACCCCGAAGAAGACATCAGTAACCATGTGGAAAGGTTTCTAAGTGTTTACACTTAACCTTTCACGCTGGGGCCTCTCGACCCCGCTCGTCAATTTTTGCAACAAATATCAAATAACCCTAGGCCAAATCCATCCTTCTTTTTGGCGAATTTTTATTCTGCTTCGATTCTTCGTGAGCAAAATCGAGGGGCTCCCTTTCACCCTCGACCGCCTCATCAGATTGTATAGCCCCCGTCTCTATTGAGGCGGGTTAATAAAACTCCAACGTCGGGCTACCAAAATGTTGTTCTCGAGCATAGACGAGGACAAGGATCGAGGCTGGATGGGCCGGTTCGTTCGAGTGAGGATTTCCGACCTAATCCCCGTCGAGAAGATGCCATTTCCTGAGAAATGGAACTTGAATCGTAAGTACCGTCTCACTGTTAGATTCCATGTATTATTTTGTTCCTTTGATTTTTCTCATTGATGTCTTATTTCATGATGTAGAGGTCGCTTGGATGCCCCGTGAGATTCCTGACCTCGAGAGCTGGGTTCGAAACCAGGCCTCGACCTCTACATAAGCCGAGCGCTCGTGGAACGATTTAGCAAAGGGCCGATGGTAGGCCAAGAATCATGGTAAGCCCCTTTTTTATGTATTTGATGATTGGATTAAGATATTATCCTTGTACTTATTCAATTTTCTCGTGTACAAGCCTGGGCAAAGATGCGGTCATGAGGCCCCTGTCTGGTGAGGAGGAGACTTCGACCCCGGTTCCGAAGACAACGAAGGATAAGAAGAGGAAAAGGATCTCAACCTCCTAGGATCCAAAGACTAAGAAAAAATCCGGCTCGTAAGCCGAAGAAAATCACTATTTCCCTACCTGCGGATGTGATTCAACGGCTAAGGGAGGAAGAAGAAGATGATGAAGACGATGGCTCAGAACTGGTGGCCCGAGTGAAGAAGACCATCGAGGCCCCAAAGGCCGCTGATTCAGTGGTGGTTGAGGAGATTCTTCCTCGATCTGAGGGGGTCTTGGAAAAGGACTCGGGCAAAGTCCCCGAGTCATCAAAGATCAAAGATGCCTCCAGCCGATATGAGCAAACGACGGGTATGTCTGAAGATGATGGCTCTGAGTTCCTTCGCAACGAGGAGAACGCCCCAAGTGACTCACTTGGGGCAATAGTAATTGGAGACTCGCCTACTCTCCCTGCATTTTACGAGGAGGCGATCCGGGAGGCCCAGGCTATGAGGACCCCCGAGATAGAAGGAGTCCATGGGGGGAGAACCCCTTCCGTGGTTACTTTATCGGGGTCAAAGATGCTACCGGACTTAGTGAGGCATCAAGTCTCTTTGATGAGGCTCAACGAGCCCTGAATCGGGTATGTCTCAATTCCTTTGTTAATATCACATTCCTCCATTCCCTGTCTAACTTCCTTTCTTTTTCATATAGGCTTTGGCACTCCATCAAGAGGCATTTTCCAAGTCCTGAGTAGAGCTGAGCCGATGCGAGGCCGATCTTCAAGGTCTTACAAAGGAGAGGAACACCCTCAAACTTCTCAGCGGGAAGAAAAAAGAGCAGATCAAGGACCTCTGAGCCGAGCTAGCCATTCATAAAAAACAGACCGGCCTGATCGAGCAGGCAATGACAATCTTAAAAGCTCATGAGCTTGATTCGGGAACGGTGGCTAACACTTAAATATCACAGTTGTAGCAGAAGATCGAGAGGATAGAGCAGTTCCGCGAGGAGGTCAATGCAATGAAGGCGAAAACCTTGGGGTGGAAAGAAAGTATGGACCACTTTGCCGCAGAAAAAGAGGCCGCTTGAGCCCAATTGTCATCGGTTGAAAGTCAGCTTCGAGGCATGAAGGTGAAGAGCTCAACTCAAGCAAAGAAAATATAGGAGCTCGAGGCTAGGTTGGCTTCCGAACTGCAAAGGCCAAATCTGAGGCTGAAAAGGCAAAGGCTGAGGCGATCGTGGCCGTCTACCGGGCCGATGCAAGATTCTCAAGTCCAAGCGAGAGAGGCTGCCGAGACCGCTCAAACTCAAGCACATTGGGTTTCTCAACTCGCCAAATGTCAATCTCTGAGGGAAACCCTCGAGGAGATCCATGCTCTAGGTTTCGATCTTACTAACGAGATAATAAAGGCTAAAGAGCATGAAGTCGATGTTATAGCACTGGCCTCTTCTGATGATGATGATGATGACGATGATGATGGTGGTGGTGATTATGGAACCGAGACGGGTCCGAGAGTTGGGGGGACCCCAATGGAGAAGCTGTCCCCGAGAATAGTTAGGAACCTTAGTATTCTTTTTTTGAACTTTTGTGTAGGACCCCGATCAGTCCTTTGTAAATATCTTCGTATATATAAAAGATCTTTTTTCTCTTTGACTTGTTTCTATTCTATTTCCTCCCTCGTGAAAATTCTATTTCATTCATGCACTCATGCCTTATGAAGATTTTGCTCACAAGTTTGAGACTTAGGCAATTGGACCGAAGTCGGACCAGTGTAGTCTTTATAATCGAGTGAGTATTTTATCGAACTCGAAGTAGGGTGACCCTTAGGTTTTTAGCTAATTAAGGACAATTTCTCAATCTCAAAAAATAAAATGGCCCTTGGGCTCTTGAATTAGGCTGATGCGGCCTCAAAAGAATGGCCTTTTTCTCTTTTTCGGCTTAAAATAGTTAATCATATAAACATTTGTCGTGCCTTAGCACGAGATAAATCTGTACCCATTAGTTTTTTTGGGGTTTATTTTTATCGAAACCATTTTCTTTGTTATGCCTTGGCAGAAAATTTTTAGGGTTCGAACAATTCAATACCCCTTAGGGTTTTTTGAGGGTTGACGTTGTCGAAACCCTTTTGTCATTTTTTCGAGGGTAGACTTTTTAACCGGTTTATAGAAGTATTCGAAGGTCTATTTTTATTACGGAATTTGGACATCTCCGAACCGTGTTAGCTTGGTCGTAGCCTTGGGATTTTCCTCTTGAGTTTGTTTCCCGATTATACTTCGAACTTGTTCAAAGTGTCAATCCCCGAGTGGGGTGGCCGTGGCCTATAAAATCGAGGTTTTTTTTAAGGTCTTACGATATCGAGGTTTTAATAATTAGACCTTGTCGATTTTTTGGATGGTAGTCCCCGAGTGCGGGGTCAATTGTTCGAACTTTAGTGGCGGTCGACCCTTGAGCCAGTTTCCACACTAGATTACAAGTATGAAATTGTAAAGTAGAAATTTCTCTAAGGCAAGGAATATCTGGAAAAGAAAAAAATACTTCTTTCAATAGATTATACATGCGTACATGTTTTTCCATTAGGGCTCGAGTAATCTATATGGACACGGTTCATTCGACTGTTTGGCCCTTACAAAATTTACCTTTCGAGACCATGTTGACACGAAGTACTTTCCTTGTAATTGTTCGAGAGTGATGCCCCCCGGTATTCGAGGTTGATTGTAAAGAAGCCTCAAATACTGTTGAATTGCTCTCAGTTAGCACGAACAATGGTTGCCTCATTAAAAACCTCGCCGGAAAAACCCATTTGGGACAAAATCCGGTCAAAGGAAAAAAGAGTGCACACGTGCTTTCAAACCTAAGGATTTTGTGTTGAATAATCCATTGACGTCTTCAATCAAATACTTGCAATCGTCTAATTTAAAATATAAATGAAAATGGAGTAGGTTTTACCTCAGCAGTAATATCGTTTGAGGAGCGAAACATTCTAATTGTTTGGTAATTGCTCGTCGTTCACTATGCCGAGCTTGTAGGATCTTTTCCGATGATGTCGAGGACCTGATATGGTCCCTCCCAGTTTGGGCCAAGTTTTCCTTCATTTGGGTCTCGAGTAATGAGGGTGACTTTTCTCAGAACTAAGTCCCCGATTCTAAAGTATCGAAGATTGGCTCTTCGATTATAGTACCTTTCGATCCACTGCTTTTGTGCGGCCATTCGACAAGGGCGGCTTCCCATTTTTCATCTAGCAATTTGAGGCTTGTATTCATAGCTTCGTGATTTGACTCTTTCGTTGCATATCAAAACTAGACGCTATTCGATCGGTCAGAGCTTCAGCGCCATATACTAAAGAGAATAATGTTGCCCCCGTATTGGATTTTGACGTTGTTCGATACGCCTAAAGGACCTCGACAATATTTCTCTCCATTTTCCCTTAGTGTCGTTCATCTTTTCTTTAGATTTTGAATAATGGTCTTGTTTACTGATTCGGCATGTCCGTTCCCACTAGGATGATATGGCGTTGACAGGATTCTTTTTATTTTGTGGTCTTCGAGAAACTTTGTCACTTTGTTGCCGATGAATTGCTTTCCGTTGTCGCATACAATCTCGGTAGGCATCCCGAATCGGCATATAATGTGGTCCCAGATGAAATATATGACTTCTTTTTCTCTGACTTTCTCGAAGGCTTGTGCTTCAACCCACTTAGAGAAATAGTCAGTCATAAACAAAATGAATTTAGCTTTACCTGGGGCCGATGGTATAGGGCCGACGATATCCATTCTCCATTTCATGAACAACCATGGGGATAGGACTGAATGGAGTTCCTCTCCGGGTTGGTGGATCATTGGCGCATATCTTTGACATTTGTCACACTTTCGAACGAATTCTTTAGTATCCTTTTCCACCCAATAGCATCCTGCGCTGATAACTTTATGAACCAATGATTCGGCACCAGAATGATTGCCGCTAGTGCCCTCGTGAATTTCTCGTACGATGTAGTCGGTATCTCCTGGTCCCAAACATATTGCCAACAACCCATCGAACATTAGGATCCGATGTGAATCGGCCAATGTGAATCGTGAATCTGATATTGTTTTCTACAATTACTAGTGTTTAACCTTAAAATAGGATAACAATCAAATTTATAATGTAGTTTTAAGAATATGTGATTTCACTTAACACCTAATTGATAGATATGAAGATCAATAATAGTACATAACAATAAAATAAAACAAACCAGTATTTGAATAGAATTCAGCCCTTGAGTTTGT
Organism: Nicotiana undulata; assembly: GCA_005239495.1. NCBI lineage: Eukaryota > Viridiplantae > Streptophyta > Magnoliopsida > Solanales > Solanaceae > Nicotiana > Nicotiana undulata. The sequence continues at coordinate 21,352 of ML260767.1, read as the reverse complement.
GTACCCTCGAATTTATTAGTACAAGAACAGTTAAAAGTATAACAAGCTGATGTCTGTGAACAACGTGTCTTACAAATGATTAGAACCCCCATAAGAGTATAAATGAGAAAGAGAATTTTATTGCTTTGATGTCTGTGAACAACGTGTCTTACAAATGATTAGAATCCCTCTTTATATAGTAGAGGAATTCCACTTATGGTATAACTCTAATTACATAAGGAAATTCCATGATTAGCTAATTAACCATTTCTGATTTGATCTGTTTCGAGATTTATGCCATGTTCCTCGATCAGTCACGGATATCTCGCCTTTCTGTTATTGTGTTATCTTCGATCTTGCTCGATATCTGTCTCATTTGGCTTCGATTGCTACTAGCCTCGATCTCGACAGGTACCTCGATTCCGAACTCGTTACCTTATCCTCGTGATTTAGTCTGTTCCGCTACGAGGCCGACTCTTGATGCAACCTCCCAGTATCGATCAAATAGTAAAATCGGATGGACCCGATTTTAACCGTATACAACAAGTAAACTGGATTGTTTATCACATTCGATACATTATGGTTTGGTAAAATAATCAGCCCAGTCTTTGATATCTGTGAATTTACAAAAAGAATATCCAAGCGCGATATGAACAAAAAGAAGCAAAGGAGGGGTAGGTTGTCCAGTAATTGCTGTTGATGTCCTTCTCTATGCTTTTACCGGTTTCCCTTCAATAATTTCACAATTGTTTTTACATTAAATTCAAGGTAGCATTCATGATCATGTTAATAAGTAAGTTGCAGGGTTTTTATATTTTTTTGGTTTCGTTTGAAAGCTGTAAATTTTGTCCAAGAACTGATTGCTAAAAGGATAGATTCGGTTGTTAAGTACTTATTCACTAGCACTATATGCTCCTCATTTCCGATCTAGTATGTTTCTCTCACTAATTTTTAGTAAAGATATGGGAGATAACTTAAAGATTTATCAATTTGAATTTGGACGGGATAAAAATAAATTGTATAAAAAATATAGGTCATAGTATAATATGCTCGTATTTTTGTTTTAGTCAAAAATGGATTGGATGATTGACTGATCAACTGATTGAATTATGCATACATTCTATTACTTACAGAAATAGTCATGTTGCATCACGTATGTATAAATTAAAATTTTCAAAAAAATTGATATATTTTACTTATTTATCTTTTAGAAATTGTCTAATTAAATAATCTAATCTTATTTGGACAAGTTGTGGAAGGAAAAAAATTGAAGAGAAATTTATAAAAGTTTTATCTCTCTGTATTTTAGGTTGGAAAAAGAAACTAAATAAAAAGAAATTGTCAAATTTGTTATCTTGAATTTTGCAACAGGTTCCAAATTTAACCTTCATTGATTGTTAAGGTTATATATATATATATATATATATATATATATGTTTGTTATCAAAGTAAGTTAGATTGCGCTTATTGACTAACTACAAAAAAATTCAACACATGAGTCGTTTTATAATGACCCGATCGGCCATTATGAGCATTGACATTCTGTTCGATGGTTTGGAGTCTTGAGTAGCTTCATATTATGTATTACGACTTGTGTTTATGGTTAGTTTCGATGTTCGAGTGGTTCGAGATTGATTTGGAAGAGAAATTTTCATTTCTAGAGGCTTAAAGTTGAAGAGTTGACCAATGTTTGACTTTTGTGTAAACGGTCTCATATTCACATTTTGATGATTCCAATAGTTTTATATGGTGTTTTTGGACTTGAGCATATGTCCAGATTCGCATTTGGATGCTTCTAGAAGGTTTTGGCTCTATTCGACGAAAGTTGGAAATTCAAAGGTTTGGAAGGTTCATAGGTTTGACTGGTAGTTCACTTTGATGTTATCGGGTTCGGGTTATTATTTCGAGAATTGAAATAGGTTCAAAACTTGTGGGCAAAGTTTGGTTTTATTCCAGTTAATTTGATAGGATTCGCTTGTGTTCGACGGAGTTTGAAGGTTTGAAAGATAAGAGAATGATCTTGGTCTTCGATGCTAGATTTTGATGACATTTATGATGTTTCGAGCTCAGATAAGTTTGGATGATGCATTTGGACTTGTTGGTATGTTTGGGTGGGGTCCCAGTGGCACTAGGTGTGATTCGGCGTGGTTTCGGATGGTTTTTGTGTTGCTGGTTTCTAGTGCATCTAATGTGTTTTGCAATCGCCTAGAAGGTTGTTGGCAAATGGCGATTTGTGCATCGCGTTCGCGGTAACTGCTTGTATACGTCCAAAATCAGAGGAGTCCGATTTCGATGTCTCTGTTGTGCTGAGCCCGAGCTCGGAAGGCTCAAAGTAAAGTTCGAGCCTAATTGCAGAATGCATACCTCGAGAAAGCACATCGAAGGCCCGACACGGCCTACCTCGAGAAAGCACATCGAAGGCCTGACACGGCCTACCTCGAGGCAGTGCAAAATCGATGACAATCAAGAAAAAGCGGAAATTTCTCAAGGGCATATAGGTCAAGGCGAAAATCCCAGGATTGGTTCATACAAATCTGTACTAGGCGGTTATACAGTTGTACCAATAGTATTTTTTACTATAAATAGAAATGTATTTACCTCCTCCTATATAAAGGGGACTACAATCATTTGTAAACATCAGCATTCACTGCAATAGAACATTCTACTCTATTTTTCTCGTTTATTGTGCTCAAGATTCTTAAGCTTTATTGTTCTTCATTTATTGTTCATACTTTAGTGCTATTAACTGGCCTCGAGACCCCGAGACTATCGAGCTCGAGGCCCCCGTTCCTTTGACAAATTTGGTTTGATTATTATTTCTTCTTACTTACACTTAATATTTCTTGCTTATTTACTGGTGTTGGAATAAATTACATATTTTTAGAACCACAAATCAAATATAATTGTTAACACTATTTTTCGAGGTAAACAGTTTGGCGCCCACTGTGGGGCTAAAGATAATAGTGATTATTTTGGTGCTAGTTTTCTGATAACACACGTTATTCTTCACATTTTTTCTTGTCCAAAGACTCTTTGATTTCAAGATTAAATATGTCTAACTCAGCAAACACACATGGAAACGACAGTCTCGGCTTCCATGGAGAAAACAGTGCAACAGCTTCAGGGGCCGGTGTGCCACCGCTCAACCCCAGAGTAGCACCAGCGCCTAACCCTGTTAACGCCGGTTCACATATTGCTTTGCACGTTGATTTGGGCACTGACATTGAAGGAAGTGTACATGGAGGAGACTAAGCTGACGTACAAAGAACACATGCTCGAGAAGAAAGATAAGTCAGCCTACAGGTAATCTTTGAAATGTTGCAAGCACAATAAGTTGTTATCGCTCAGTTACAGAGTCAGCAAAAGACTCCGAGCACCGCAGGACCAGAAACAGCTCCTCGAGTTGAGCCAGCACCAGAAAGATCAAGCAATAGTGGGTCAGGAACAGACCTCACTATCATGAGGATGCCCAAGGAACTCACTAAGAGGGTCGAGTCAAGAGAAAAGAAGACAGAGGACAATGACAAGAAAGTGGAAACCTACAACTCGAGGGTCGGCCAGATCCCCGGAGCACCCCCGGTCTTGAAAGGATTGGATACGAAGAATTTTGTACAGAAACCATTCCCACTGAGTGCAGCTCCGAAGCCCATTCCGAAGAAGTTTCGATTGCCCGACATCCCAAAATACAACAGGGCCATAGATCCCAATGAGCACATTACCACATACACTTGTGGTATAAAGGGGAACGACTTGAAAGACGACGAGATCGAGTCTGTTTTGTTGAAAAACTTTGGAGAAACATTGTCCAAGGGGGACATGATGTGGTATCATAACCTCCCCCGGAACTCAATAGATTCGTTTGCCATGTTGGCAGAATCATTTGTAAAGGCACATGCTAGTGCCATAAAGGTTGCAACAAGGAAGTCTGATGATTTTAAGATTAAGCAAAGAGAAAACGAGATGTTGAGGGAGTTCATCTCTAATTTTCAGATGGAGCGAATGGAGTTACCGCCAGTCTCCGATGACTGGGTCGTGCAAGCCTTCGCTCAGGGGCTGAATGAACGAAGCTTGATAGCTTCGAGGCAGCTGAAACAAAACTTGATCGAGTATCCCGCCGTGACTTGGGCGGATGTGCACAACAGGTACCAGTCAAATTTCAGGGTCGAGGATGACTAGTTGGGAGCCCCCATCGGGCTCAGTTTATCCAAAAAGGCTACTAGCAAAGGAATCAAGAAATGCAGACAGGGAGCCAAGGCTAAACAAAGAAAGATATCATCCATACATCGAAGACAGAAGAAACACTTCGAGGCGTAACATACCTCGAAATGATCGAAGGGCAGATCGAGGCCAAAATTCCCAGGGACTCATGAGCAAGACCGGGTTTGACAGACACTCGGGACTGATGGAGGCACCCCGATTGTTAGAATACAACTTAAACATCGATGCCTCAGACATCGTATCAACCATCTTCAAGATTAGAGATACTAGGTGGCCCAAGCCCATACAACCAGATCCTTCTTAGAGAAACCCCAACTTAATGTGCAAGTACTATGGTACTCATGGTCATAGGACCGAGGATTGCAGACAACTTCGAGAGGAGGTAGCCCGATTGTTCAGCGAGGGGCACCTTCGAGAGTTTCTCAGCGACCAGGACAAAAACCATATTCGATAGAGAGACGAAAACAGTAAAAACGAACCATAATAGCCCCAACATGTCATTCACATGATCATCAGAGGAGTCGATGTCCCACAGGGACCCATATTCAAACGAACCAAATTACTATCACCAGGGAGAAGCGATCTCGGGACTACATGCCCGAGGACACTCTCTCATTCAGTGAGGAAGACATCGAGGCTCTGTCTCAACCTCACAATGACGCACTGGTAATTTCCATCCTTTTAAATAAAGTTCTGTTAAATGTGTGCTCGTGGATCTAGGTAGTTCGGCCAATATAATCAGGTCGAGGATCGTGGAGCAGCTCGGGTTGCTAAACCAAATCATACCCACCTCTCGAGTTCTGAATGGATTCAACATGGTGAGTGAAATAACAAAGGGGGAAATCATCCTCCCAGTCAACGTGACCGGAACCATACAAGACACCAATTTTTATGTCATCGAAGGTGACATGAGATACAACGCTTTTCTTGGAAGACCGTGGATTCATAGCATGAGGGCAGTTCCATCAACCATTCATCAAATGATGAAGTTTCCAACAAAGAATGGCGTGAAAACGGTGTATGGAGAGCAACATGCAGCCAAAGAGATGTTAGCAGTGCACGATTGGCACCAACATCCACACCATCTACCTCGAAAAAGTAAAAGGAAAAACAAGTAACCAAATAGCAATCACAGCCCATACCCTCGGTTGAGCCCGAGGGAAGGGAGCCCGATGAATAGGTGGCCGAGGACAAAGAAGAAGATTTCCTCACTCCCCGAGCCTTCGTTTCCCCGCGACGAGTCAGATGCAACAAAGTTCACCATCGAAGAACTCGAGCAAGCCGTATTGATCGAGCATCTTCCGAAATGAAAGGTATACCTGGGAACATGATTAACCCCCGAACTCAGGAAAACACTCATTCAATTTCTTATTGATAACATTGATTGTTTCGCTTGGTCCTACTTAGATATGACAGGGATCCCACCGGAGATAACCACCCACCGACTAAGCGTCGACCCCAGGTTCAAGCCGATGAAGCAAAAAAGGAGACCTTAGTCCGAGGTAAAGCATGCATTCATCAAAGATGAGATAACCAAACTTCTCAAAATAGGATCCATTAGGGAAGTGAAATACCCCGAATGGCTAGCTAGCGTAGTGGTAGTCCCTAAAAAGGGGAATAAGCTTAGAATGTGTGTAGATTACAAAGATATGAACAAAGCATGCCCTAAATATTCTTTCCCACTGCCCAACATCGATCAATTGATCGATGCCACGGCCGGCCACGAGATCCTTACTTTTCTCGATGCCTACTCCGGGTACAATCAAATCCAAATGAACCGGAGGACCAGGAAAAGACTTTGTTCATCACGAAGTATGGTACATATTGCTATAATGTAATGCCCTTTGGGCTAAAACAATGCAGGAGCAACATATCAATGGCTAGTTAATAAAATGTTTGAACATCAAATAGGCAAATCTATGGAAGTTTACGTTGATGACATGCTAGTTAAGTCCCTGCGCATAGAGGACCATTTGACCCATTTGCATGTGACGTTCGATATCTTAAGAAAGTACAACATGAAACTCAACCCCGAGAAGTGCACTTTTGGAGTCGTCTCGGGGAAGTTCTTAGGTTTTATGGTGTTGAACAGGGAGATCGAAATCAACCCCGATAAAATCAAAGCCATCGAGGAAATCACTATCATGAACAATGTGAAAGTCGTACAACGGTTGAACGAGTGGATAGCTGCCTTAGGCCGATTTATCTCGAGGTCTTCAGATCGAAGCCATCATTTCTTCTCCCTCCTCAAGAAGAAGAACAACTTCGCGTTGACCCCGGAATGTCAACAAGCCTTGGAAGAATTAAAATGGTATCTCTCGAGCCCACCTTTGCTTCACACTCCGAAGGAGGATGAAACACTATACTTATATTTAGTCATATTCGAGGTGACGGTAAGTGGCGTTTTGGTTTGAGAAGAGCAAGGTATGCAATTTTCTGTCTATTATGTAAGTCGGGCCCTAGGAGATGCTGAAACCAGGTATCCGCATTTAGAAAAATTAGCCCTAGCATTAATAAGTGCATCTAGGAAGTTGAAACCATATTTTCAATGTCATCATATATGTGTATTAACTAAATATCCACTTCGAAACATTTTGCATAAGACCAAATTATCGGGCCGATTGGCCAAATGGGCCAACAAACTCGGAGGTATGATATCGAGTATCAACCCCAAACGGCTATTAAGTCCCAAATTTTGGTAGACTTTGTAGCTGATTTTACGCTTGCCCTCGTACCCGAAGTAGAAAAAGAACTCTTGTTGAAAACAGGTACATCATCGAGGGTATGGACCCTCTTCACGGACGGTGCCTCAAATGTGAAAGGGCTCAGGATCAGCATTGTTTTAAAACCACCTACGGGCAGTACCATTAGACAATCTATAAAAACTTCAAAATTGACTAACATTGAGGCCGAGTATGAGGCCATGATTGCAGGTCTTGAACTAGCTAAGGGCCTGAGATCAGAGGTCATCGAGGCAACATGTGACTCGCTTTTAGTAGTCAACCAAGTAAATGGAAGTTTCAAGGTTCGAGAAGATAGGATACAAAGATACTTAGACAAAATTCAAGTGACATTGCATCGCTTCAAAGAGTGGACCATGGTCCACGTACCTCGAGAATAGAACTGCGAGGCCGATGCACTCGCAAACTTGGGCTCCTCTATCGAAGAAGATGATATTGTCCTGGGGACTGTCGTACAACTAACAAGGTGAGTGATCGAAGAGGGTCGTGCAAAAATTAACTCGACAAGTCTAACATGGGATTGGAGTAACAAGTACGTCGAGTACTTGAAACATGGGAAGCTCCCACGGACCCAAAAGAATCGAGGGACCTCCGAGCCAAAGCAGCCCGATTTTCACTCGACGAGAATGAAACATTGTATAGGAGGACCTTCGACGGGCCCCTGGAAGTATGCTTGGGGCCGGGGGACACAGATTATGTGCTACGAGAAATCCACGAAGGCACTTGTGGCAACCACTCCGGTGTCGGCTCCTTGGTTCGAAAGGTGATCAGAGCAGGTTATTACTGGGACATCATGGAAAAGGACACGAAGATGTGATAAATGCCAAAGATTTGCACCGATGCTCCATCAACCCGGTGAACAACTACACTCGGTCCTACCCCCGTGTCCATTAATGAAATGGGGGATGGACATCGTCGGCCCCCTCAAACGGCGCCAGGTAAATCTAGATTTATCTTATTTATGACTGACTACTTCTCAAAATGGGTAGAAGCGCATGCCTTCGAGAAGATAATAGAAAAAGAAGTCATCGACTTCATATGGGATCACATCATATGTCGATTCGGGATTCCCTCCGAGATAACATGCGACAATGGGAAGCAGTTCATTGGCAGCAAAGTAACAAAATTCCTTGAAGACCATAAAATCAAAAGGATCCTATCAACGCGGTATCACCCAAGTGCAAATGGCCAAGTTGAGTCCACAAACAAAACCATCATCCAAAACTTAAAGAAGAGGCTAGATGATGCGAAGGGGAAATGGAGAGAAGTGATGCCCGAAGCACTATGGGCATATCGAACAACTTCGAAGTCGAGCACAGGGGAGACCCCGTTTTCTTTGGTATACGAGTCCGAGGCATTGATCCCAGTCGAGGTCGGGGAACCAAGCCTCAGATTTCAACATACTACCGAGGACTCAAATAACGAGGCCATGAACACCTCCCTAAAGCTATTAGATGAAAAGCGTGAGGCCGCATTAGTCTGAATGGCCGATCAAAAAAAAAGGATAGAAAGGTACTACAACAGACGAACAAAACCTCCGTCACTTCGGAGTCGGGGACTTAGTTCTAAGGAAAGTCACCCTCAATACTCGAAACCCAAATGAAGGGAAACTAGGCCCTAATTGGGAAGGATCGTACCGTGTCCTCGGAGTTGTAGGAAAAGGATCCTACAAACTTGGCACAATGGAAGGCGAATATCTACCAAATAATTGGAATATATCATTGCTTAAACGTTACTATTGCAGAGGTACAACCTTCTCCATTTTTCATTTATATTTTACACTAAATCCTTACAGGTGTTCGATTGGAGATATCGAAGCACCCCTCAAGTCGAAGGCCTTGGGTATTAAAGCATGTGTTGCACTCTTTTTCCCTTAGATCGAGTTTTATCCCAAATGGGTTTTACCGGCAAGGTTTTTAACAAGGCAACACCTATATGCTGCCTAAGGAAAACTCAACAAGTATTCAAGGTTTCTTTTCTATCAATCTCGAATACTGGGGGCATCACCCTCGGAGGTTACATTTTCAAAGAAAACAAGTCATGCCAAGTAAGACCTCGATAGGAGAACGTTGTAATGGGACAAACGGTCAAATGAACCGTGTCCATATAGAATAGTCGAGCCCCCGATGGCAAAAACATGTACGCATGTATCGATTACTCAAAGAAGCATTCTTATTATATCAAAAGACTTTGTGCCTCAAAGAAGTCTACTATTTTCACATTTAACGGCTCAAGGGACAAATATATTCGAATTCTCGGGGACTGTCATCGACAGTCAACATATCGAGCCATCAAAAACTCGAGCCTATAAAACCTTAATGAGGTAAACTCGAAATTATAAGACCTCAATGAGGAAAACTCACTTATAAGACCTCAATGAGGCAAACACGAACTTATAAGACCTTAGAAAAGGCATCCCCACGGTATCAAGGCCAAGGCCATCTCACTCGGGGACTAAAGTGTACGGCCATATAAAAGACTATGGTCATATGAAAAGGCTACGGCTGAAATAATGCGGATCGGAGACGTCCGACTTACGCCATAAAACAAAAGGCCTTCAAATACTTCGAAAAAATGGTTAAATCAGGCTACCCTCGGCATAAGCAAAGGGGCTTCGATAAAATCAGCCCCGAACAATGTGAAGGTTTCGAAAATGTCAACTTCGAGAAACCCCAAAGGGTATTCAACTATTGTTGCACATCGACTTACAAATGAGGTTCCAAACAATCGAATGGTCGAAAAGTGGAACAAATATAAAAACATGCCAAGGCATAACAATTTTTTTACAAGTCTTTAGCCAGAAAGGGGGAAAATTGTAGCCATTTTGAGGTCGAATTGACCCAATATAAAAAGAGCCTAAGGGCCGATTTGTAAGATCCTAAGGGCTGATATGTAAGAGCCTAAGGGCCAACCTAAAGAGCCTAAGGGCCAACTTAAAAGAACCTAAGGGCCAACCTAAAAGAGCCTAAGGGCCGATGTTTCAGAGCCTAAGGGCCGATACCTAAAGAACTCAAAGGCCGAAGCACACCATGCTCGAGACCTTATCCAGTTCATACTCGAAAGCCTCGAGCCAAAGCTTAGCTCGAAGATCGGATCTTAAGTGGTCATCTATTATCGATCATTGATCAAAGCACAAAAACCTAAGGGTTTTATATTCTAAGTCCAATATATCGAATTGATCGTCAACAACATCAAATCTCCAAGGTAAAGGAAAGACAGGAATTAATGAAAAATGAAGACGAAACAAAAGATTCTTTTATATTCAAATGGTGTTCATAAAAAGTATATTTACAAAGCTCCCACACGGAGCCCTTACACAAAAGAAGGAAAATGAAAGAAAGCCTAGTCTATTGTCGGGGTCACTCGATTGAAGGTAGTCCCCCCAGGAGCTACATATTCGACGGCTTGACCTTCGACACCCTGATCATCGCCGGCCTTTTCCTACTCGGGGACTTCGTCTTCGTCCCCCTCACTCTCGGACCGCTGGCTGGATCCTCATCGGAAGTGAGCAATGTCGTTGCCTCTTCTTCCAAGGCCTTAACCTTCTCGATCTCAGCAGAAAGATCAAAGCCTTCGACCCGTACCTCCTCGAGGGTTTTCCTTCGAGACTCCAGTAGAGCTTGATTGATGGCCCGTGCTAACTTGAGCTCGGCCGCATCAATTGCCTTCTTAGCCTAGGCATTGGCAGTAGCAGCATCGGTCCGATATGTAGACATAATTGCATCAGCTTCGGACAAGGCTTTGGATAATTTTGTGGCCGACTCAGCATGAAGATCCTTATATTTACGGCTTTCTTACTTTGAACCTTGAAGTTGATGCTCAGCCAAGGTCAGCTTCTCTCGAAGAGTGTCCTTCTTGGAGGCTATATCATCCATGTGTTGCTTCAACCCGAGGATCTCAGCATCTTTGGCCCTAAGCTCCTTCCGAAGTTTCCCCACCAGGTCATCCTTCTGCTTAAGCTGAAAAAATCAAGCTTGAATGTTAGACACCAAAAACAAGTAAACATAAAACAAGCCCACAAAGGCTATATTACCTGCTCAATACTCGGCCCTCTATTGGGACGGCTTCTCCGAACAGGCTCGAAAGTTGTTGATTTCCCCCTCTCTTTTGACATAGATGGCCTTGAGTTCATCAGATTCTAGCATGAGCTTCCTAAGCTCATCCTCACATCGGGCAAGCTCAGCCCGAGATTTGGAGAAGGCTTTATCATAGAGCATCACAGCCTGGTTACAAAGAAAGGTAGTTAGAAAGGCATGAATCAAATCCTAAGCATAATTGTTAAAGACAAAGTATACCTGTGATCGAAGCTTATCGGCCTCTTCGAAGATGAACAGGCGTCAAGGTTAGGCCCCTCCTCAATCCCGAAAAAGGCATTCCTCGAAGATATCATTCTCCCCATGGGATGACCCCGCATCAGGAGTCTTCATGTCCTGGGCATCCCGTATTTGCCCCTCAGAAAAAGACGGGCCTTGTGGGGAGTCATCCACGTCAATTACCCTGAGTGGCTCAATCGGAGCCTTCTCTCTCCTTCGAGAAGCTTCGGGATTGGTTTCTTCGGGCTCTTCGACCAAGTGCTTTTTGGCACAAGGTATGTTCTGATTATCAATCAGCTCGGGGACTTTACCCGAGCCTCCTTCGGAGGCCTCTCCAGCTCGAGGCTAAACCATATCGACAGCTTCCGGTTCAGCAACCTTCAGTTCAACTGCTTTTGAAGCATCGGTGTTTCCCCTTTCCCTAAGCACTAACGGGCAGTCATCATCATCTTCAACCTCGGCGTGAAGGCTCTCGGCAGATTCCGGATTTAAGGCCACTGTATCGGACTTAGACTTTCGAGCTTTGGCCTTTTTTGGTTTCGGGGACTCTGTCGGCATCTCTTTCTTTCTCTTCTTATCCTTGGCAGGTTTTTGAGTCTCTACCTCGCCAGGTGGGGGCGGCCTTATTGAAACAGCATCCCCAAGGCTTACATAAGCTCAAAAGTTAAGTGTGCTATCAAGAGGTATTTTACTAAGGGACTCAAATATGCCAATGATAAAAACTCACCGTGGTTTTTGGCCTCCCATCGGCCTTTGGCCAAGTCGCGCCAGACGCGCTCAACATATGCAGGGGTGGAATCTAGTTACCGAACCCAGCCCGGGAGGTCCTTGACTGCACTGGGGTACTACTCGATGGCTGTATCATCAGAAAGGAGTTAGTCCAAATGAAAGAAAAAAAACATTTGATTAATGAAACGTACTCGATGAATCCATACTTACGCTTCAAATTCCATTCCTCGGGGAATTGCATCTTTTTAGCAGGAATCAGGTCGGAGGTCCTGACTCGAACGAAGCGGCTCTATCTTTATCTTCATCAATGCTAGCAAAGAAAGACTTCGAAGATCGACATTGTAATTTTATCAGGCCTCCTCGATTGAGACGAGGGCTGTATAGTCTAATCAGATGGTCGAGGGTAAACGACATCCCCTTGACCTGACACAAAATACCTAATCAGGTAAACAATTCTCTAGAAGGAAGGATAGATTTGGCTGAGTGTCACCCGATATTGTCGGGAAAAATTGAGGATCACTGGATCTAGTGGGGGCAAAGAAGATTCTACGGGACCAAAGGTGAATGGGTATGTGTATACGCTTAGGAAACCCGCTTTGTGAGTGGTTATGTCCTCTTCAGGTGAAGGGATCTCCACTTTTACTGCCTCCCCCCAATGGAAATCCGCCTTCACCTGTTTGGTTTTGGTTATTAGGCTAATATATTGAGACATGGGTTCACATCGTCCCCCAACCGAGGAAGGTTTTCGACCTTGAAATCAGAAGGCGTTTCACAAGGCCCAGGGGTACACTCCTCAATGCGAGGAGGTACTACCATTTTTCTCTTAGACGAGCGTGATGATGAAGGGGCTTTCTCTTTTTGGGGAACTGTCTTAAAAGTTTTTGCCATTTTGTTGAGAAAATTCAGAAGGAGAAAAAGAAACGGGTTTAGAGATGAACACACGGAAGGGGTAAGTATAAAGAAGAGTTGATGAAGGCTTGAAGATGTTGTAGAAAGTAAAAGAATAAAGAGTGAAATATTGAAGTATTTATAGGGGCCATCTAAGCGTGTTGGAGAAGCTAAAAGGGCAGCCAATAGACGTTATCGATTTATGGTTTTTTGAGAACCGTGCAGACATGGCCTCTGCACGACCTTTCCGTCATACCAATCGCTGACCTTACGTGAATGACATCATGATGGGGATATCGAAGGGTCAAGAATTCAAATCGTTTCTTATTATTCCATTCTAAGAAACGCGAGGACTATATGTATACCGCCAAAATCGGATGAGTCCGATTTTGAGGTCTCTATTGTGCCAAGCCCGAGCTCGGAAGGCTCGAAGTAAAGTTTGAGCCTAATTGCAAAATGCATACATCGAGAAAGCACATCGAAGGCCCGACATGGACTACCTCGAGGCAGTGCAAAATCGAGGACAGTCAAGAAAAAGCGGGAATTTCTCAAGGGCATATAAGTCAAGGCAAAAATCCAGGATTGGTTCGTACAAATCCGTACTATGCGGTTATACAGTTGTACCAATAGTATTTTATTGTAACTAGAAATGTCTTTACCTCCTCCTATATAAAGGGGACTCCAATCATTTGTAAACATCATCATTCACTGCAATAGAACATTCTACTTTTTTTTCTCGTTTATTGTGCTCAAGATTCTTCAACTTTATTGTTTTTCATTTATTGTTCATACTTTAGTGCTATTAACTGACCTCGAAACCCCGAGGCTATCGAGCTCGAGGCACCCGTTCCTTTGACAACTTTGGTTTGGTTATCCCTTCTTCTTACTTACACTTAATATTTCTTTCTTATTTACAAGTATTGGAATAAATTACATATTTTTAGAACCACAAATCAAATATAGTTGTTAACACCATTTTTCGAGGTAAACACTTCTTCTGTTCGCGCTTTAGTGGCTCATTGGCTTCTGTGATCACGGGACCCAGACGCGATCACGTAGAGATTCTGCTATCGCAATGTGTATAACTAGGCAGTGTTTTAAGTACTCTATTTTGAAGGTTTGGGTCATATTATCACATTTTGAGATTGGGAGCTTAGATTTGTGTGATTTTTTAGGGAAAGTTTACTACTTGAATTAGCTTATGCATTCTTAACTCAAATTTGATTAACATTCATGATTCCATCCTTGACTTTAGCATTTGGTTGATGAATCTAAGTGAAAAAATTTGTGGGTTTTAACAAAACTTTTCTAAGGTGAAAATTTGAGATTTGAACATCGATTCAGAGTTGAATTTGGATAAAAGTTATATGGTTGGACTCGTATTCGAATGAGTTATCGGAATTTTTAAGTTTTATCGAGTTCTGAGGTACGAACCGGATTGACTTTTTGGTTGACTTTAAGTATTCGATCCTTATCGTTTGGGTTTTATTACTATGGCATTATTTGATGTTATTGAGTTTTTTTTGGCTAGATTAGAGCCGTGTGGAGATCGATTCACGTGGGAAAGTATTTTTAGATTAAAGATTTAGCTTGTTTGATGTAAGTGTCTTGCCTAACTTTGGTTGAGGGAACTTTTCCTACTAATTGTTATTATTTGCTACATGGGGGTGATGTATATATGAGGTAACGAGGGTATATACGTGTGCCATGGGTATTCATGCTCGGGGTAGATTCTATCTTACTCTATTCTTTATTTGATTGTGTGTTATACTTAATTCTATGTATTGCTTCATTAATTGATTATGTAAGCACCATAAACTATGCTAAAGGAATGTTGACACTATTTGTATCTTATTTTGAATGTGTTGAGCAAATCTTAAGAGATGTGTTATACTTACCTCAGAGGTGGATGCACGAATGTTATGGATACACATCCATACTTGTTCTTACGTTGTGCTTTGATAGGGGCGTTTACACTTTGTGATACATATGTGAACCTCTAAATGACTACTTGAACTTGGTTGTTATAATTGATTTATCTTTAGTCATGTCTTATCCATTTTTTATTGTTATCATGTCCTTATGCGCTTTATTGATAAGTTATGAGGAGCTTTGGCCATAATTGACAAAAGTTGGCAATTTAAAGATTTGGAAAGTCCATAGATCGGGAGTTGACTTTGATGATATCGAGTTTGGATTATTGTTCTGAGAGTTGAAATAGGTTCACTATGTCATTTGGAGCTTGTGGGAAAAATTTGAGGTCATTCCGAGTTGATTTGATATAGTTCGGCACGAGTTTGAAAGTTGAAAGCTCAAAAGTTCATTGAGTTTGATTTGAGGTATGATTCATGGTTTTGATGTTGTTATGTGTGATTTGAGGCCTAGATTAGGTTCGTGTTATATTTTTGAACTTGTTGGCATGTTCGGACGGGGTCCCGAGGGGATCAGGTGTGTTTCGGATAGACTTCGGACCATTTTAGAGTTGCATGAGATTGTTGGTTTTCTGGTGTTTCAGTTGTGCTTCACGATCGAGGGAGAGGAGACACGATCGTGATGTGTATTTTGTTATTGGAGTTGTTTGTTCATCGCGCTTGCATATAAGGAATTTGGCTGGAGAGATTTGAGATTCGCGTTCGCGGTGTGGGCTACACGTTAGTGGAGAGGAGTGTGGCAGGCATGAGTTTATGAAACGTGTTCACGAGTATGAGGTCGCGTTCACATTGTTTTATGACCTGACGGTCTTCACATTTGCAGGCTTACTGTCGCATTCGCGTAGAGGTTTTTTTAGGCTGGGCAATTTTTTCTTCGCGATCGCGTAGGGTACCATTGGGCAAGGCATATAAGTACTTTATTTCGGACCGTTGAGTTATTTTATTAGATTTTGAGTTGGGGAGCTCGGATTTGGGTGATTTTGAAGAGAATATTTACCATATGAAGTGGGGTAAGTACTTTCAACTCGGATTTGATTATATTTCTTGATTCTATCTTCGCTTTTTGCATTTGGTTGATGATTTTAGAAGAGAAATTGGGGGTTTTGTCTGAACTTTCCTAAAGTGAAAAAAAATTGAGTTGTGGACATCGATTTAGCGTTGGATTTGAGTGAAATTAGTATGGTTGGACTCGCATTCTGATGGGTTGTCGAAATTTATGAGTTTTGTCGGGTTCCGAGGTGCGAACCCAGATTGACTTTTTGGTTGACTTTGAGTATTTGATTAAAGATTCGACCTTTTTTGTTTGGGTTTGTTTCCCATTATTTGATGATTTTGAGTTGCTTTTGGCTAGTTTCGAGCTGTTCGAAGGCCTATTTATGCGGGATGGCATTTCTAGAGTATGTATGGCTTGCGCAAAATTTGATTTGGCTTGCTTGAGGTAAGTATCCTATCTAAACTTGGTTGAGGCACTAGTTGCCTGAGTTATTTGTGATCCTTACGTGTTATGGGTGCGCATATGTATGGGGGTTGAGCCCATGTGCGAGCATTGGGGTATTTATCCATGCTCGGGAGCCTAGGTTATGACATGTCTTGAATTGATTGATAAGCCTCATATTGTGATGTATATCTTATGTGTACCCCATGTTGGGAGCTATTTGAGCCATGTTTCAAGTTGCATAGAGGTTAGTATCCTGATTTAGCACGATAGCTGCAATTTTGTGATGTATTCACTTATTTTGAGCTATGATATCACACTCACACATGCATACACCTTAGCATATCATCTATATCGTTGTAGGATTATGAAATTTGATATTCTTTGATTATATACATGTATTCCTGTATATCTGCTTTATGTGTGATATAGTTTGGACTTGTAGCCTGTGATCAAGCGGGTGGATTGTGATATTGTGCATGTGATCACGTCGGGCTGATTGTGATATTGAGCCTGTGACCACGCTGTCGGATTGTGATATTGAGTATGTGACCACACCGGGTGGATTGTATTGTTAGCACGTGCAGCACGTGAGTTGTCCGTGCGATTGTTATACTATTAACACATGAGTTGTTTGTGCGACACCTGAGTTGTCCATGCAGATCCAGATATTGATATTGTTGCCACGTGAGTTGTCCGCGCAATTGATATTATTCGCACGCGAGTTGTCTGTGCAGCACGTGAGTTAACCATGCAGTGTGTGTATACGAAGAATGTGAGAAACCGATGGGTTTCTAGTTGATGTGAGCTCTGGGAGAGCTGGTTTCTAGTTTGGTTTGGTTTGGTTTGGTGCTGATTTTCTGATGTGGGCCTGGGAGACGTGATGTTGTTTCCATTTTGGATCGAATTTCCTGCTGCAACGGATTGATATTTGGTTATAGCATTTCTTCTTTACTTGCAATTTCCTTGACTATTTACATGATTTACTTGCATATCTTCTTTATATACTGGATTGTTGACTGAGCAAAACACTTTAAAAAGAATCGTGAATACCGAGGTGGTTTTATCTGTGAGTTTCCTGATTCGATCATAGTGGGTATCGTTTATAATTCTTTTTTTAATTACCTCGTCGTAGTTAATTATGATGCTTATTGAGTAAATGGAATCGGTTGTACTCATACTATACTTTTTGCACCTTGCGTGCTGCTGTGAGTAACGGGAGCTTGCACTTAAGATGTACCTAGCTGACAGATATAACTACCACTTGTCCTTATAGTTCTAGATTTTTTTAAATTCTGTTTATGTATATTCCAAACAGAAGTTGAATTATTTTACAACAGCTTTGTAAATCTAAGTCTTAGTGGATCGTGACTTGTACTACCAGTCATTGTGTTATTGTATAAAAGTTTAGCTATTTCATTGTTTATTTCCTAGTAATCTCATTTGAATTATGTTTACTGTTAATTGGCTTACCTGGCGGGTTGGGTTAATCTTGGGTCGTGACAAGTTGGTATCAAAGTTCTAGGTTTATAGGTTCTACGAGTCATGAACAAGTGTCTAGTATAGTCTTGCGGATCAGTATGATGATGTCCATACCTATATTTGAGAGGCTAAGGACATCTAGGATAAAATTCCATCTTTCATTCCTTATCATGCGACATTGATTCAGATTGACGCGTATCTCATTGAATTTCTTCCACTCTTATGTTATGTGAGCGCTCGGTATGAGCTGTTCATTGACACCTTGTGATTCCATTGATGAGGTACACAAGGTGTTTTCGATATTTTGGTGATGGGACAGTCTGGAGGACTTGATGTTTGGTTTGGACCACAGCTCAGGCTCGGTAGTTTCAGTTGTGTAACAATGTGATATTGGACCTATATATCCAGTAGTATCCCTAGGATTGGTATTTATAGCTTGGTGAGTGGATGGATGGCTATATGATAAGTATGATGTGGTTGCGGGATATGTCTAGATGGCTTGGATGTGACAAAAAGAGTTTGTTTGTGTCACGACCCCAAATCCTAACAGGTCGTGATGGAGCCAATCGTGGAACTAGGCTAGACAACCATCACATTACTACCCATTTGTTCTACTATAATATTTCAAAAATCAATAATAAGAAGCAAACAGAGTATAAAATAATTTCTTTAAGTCTTTACACCCCAATAATAATCTAACAGTCTAAACAATTCTCCCAAGACTGGAGTCAACCGATCAGGAGCATCTAATAAATAAACTAACTCTATTAATGTCTTAACAATGTCTATGAAATAGATACTAATACTAATAAAGGAAGGGAAATGGAGAAGCTGCGGACGCTGGACAGCTACCTCGAAATTTCGAAACTGCTGACCACGAACTCGGACGACTACTGCTCCGAACTAGTACCTGGATATGCACACAGGGGTGCAGGGAGTAATGATGAGTACGCCAACTCAGTAGTAATGAAAATAAATCACAATCTGAAGTATATGAAACACACAGCACAAAACACCAATCCACAAAACAGTATATCAGTATCCACAAGTCTCAATACAGTATCCATAAGTTCGAAAACCAGTTTCCCATAAAATCCTTTGAAACAAGTATATCTTTCCAATATTTCTCAGTAATATCAGTTTGAAAAATGAAGTGAACCATAATCAAGAACTCAGTAAAATATCATCATAAAACTGCCCCTCGGGCCATAATCATCACTCATAACAATTTCCCCCAGCACATCACCATCACTCAGTATCAGCCCCGCGGGCAACCTCACTGTCACTCATGCCTCCCAATCACTCATCACTCGGCACTTGCACTCAGTAGGTACCTGCGCTCACTGGGGGTGTGTACAGACTCCAGAGGGGCTCCTACAGCCCAAGCGCTATAAACAAGCCACATCATGGCATAAATCACTCTCAGGCACTCGACCTCTCTCATATCATAACATCCTCACAACATTGGCCCTCAGCCTCACTCAGTCAGACACTCTCAGCATGCCACTCGGTTCATGAATAAAACGGGGTTCTCGACCCAAAATAGTATTTCATTTTAAGAAATAGTAATATTATCAAATAATAGTGTCAACAATTTCACAAGAAAGACTAAGTGTAAACTCATAGTTTCAAAGTGAGGAATATCAGTAAAATAGCCCGAAAAGCTACTCTGCAACCCGCTTGCCTCTCGAATCAACTTTCGAGTGCTCCCAATCTATAAAGATCAGATCTTTCACATCAAATTATGCTAAGGGAACGAATTCCAATTGAAAAATACAACTTTTAGCACAAAATCCGAAATTAGCCAAAATTCGACCCTCGGGCCCGCATCTCGAAACTTGACAAATTTTATACCAAAATGTTCTTCATCATCTCACGAGTCCGTACATATAAAGAACTCTAAATTCGGAGTTTGTTTGACCCCTCAAATCATCCCTAAAAGGTCTCGTATTCTCAAGCCCTAATTCCATCTTTTTCTACTGATTTTCATAAATTAAACAATGATAATTTGGTCCTTAATCACATATAATCGAGTTTTAGGGTCCACAATCCTTACCTCAATGAAGAACAATGGTTTTCTCTCTTCAAAATCGCCTCAAAAGCTCTCTTCCCGTTCAAAAATGGTGGAAAAGTGGGTTATGGTCGCGGAGGGTTTATTAAATACTGCCAGGGATTTCCTTAATCGCGATCGCGAAGAACAACTTCGCTGGTCCCCAAAATTACCCTACGCGATCGCGACCTACACTCTGCGATCGCGATGCTCTACCCTTCACACCTACGCGATCGCGAACCACCGACCGCGTCGCGAAGAACAAACGCGTGATCCTAGACTCAGGCCTGCCAAACCTGCGCGATCGCGACCTGACATCACGCGATCGCGATGAACAAACCTCCAAAGCTACGCGATCGCATCCTGACCTCCGCGATCGCACTGAGAAATTTCCTCCTGACCTCACTCAACTCTACTCGATCGCGGACCTGACCTCGCGATCGCGATGCACAAATTGGTGTTGTGCTAACACCAGAAAAACAACAGACGTTTCCAAGGCCAAAACGCCTGTTAACCATCCGAAATCAATCCCGAGCCCCTCGGGACCCCAACCAAATTTATCAACACATCATAAATTATCATTCAAACTTAGTTGCACTCTCGGAACACCAAAAATAACATCAAAACACCAAAATCACATCGGATTCATGCCTAGAACTTTGAAATGTCTAAATTCCACCAACGATGCCGAAACTATCCAAAACACATCCGATTGAACTGGAATTTTGCAGACATATCCAAAATAACATTACGAACCTATTCCAACTGTCGGAATTCCATTCTGACCCCGATAGCCTATTTTCCACTGCTGACCGGAAATCACCAAAACTAACTTTCGCCAATTCAATCCTAATTCTACATCGGACATCACAAAAATATTCTGAACACACTCTTAAGTCCCAAATCACCTAACGAAGTTATCGGAGCCATAAAATTTGCATTCCGAGGTTGTTTACTAATAAGTCAACTCTCAGTTGACTTTTCCAACTATAAGGCTATTTTTTTTAGACTAAATGACTAAATTCTCATTATAACCATTCTGAATCCGAGCCAACCAAATCTAACACATCATAAACAGTAATACCAACCTATGACAAGGAAATAAAAGTAAATATAATACAGATTCTACATAACGACCGACCGGGTCATTACAATTTGGGATGTAAAAAAGGTTATTGGGTGCTTGACTTTTGTCTTTATATGTCGTACAGTCCCGAGTTACGAGTGTGTTAGGGGTCTTTCTGTCATGCCCTGAAATCCCACCTTCGGGCCATGACTGCGTCTAACGGTGAACTTGCTAGACAAGCCATCGTTTTAACTGAATAAAAATAAACAACGAGTGAACTGAGCAAAATGACTGGGGTATCGATGGCCCACAATGCGAAGTCCAACAAACAACCAAAACATAACATAGGAGTTTCGAAATACAACCCATATACATAATATCCCAGAACTGGTGTCACAGACTTCACGGACTAGTCTAAGAGGTTTACTACAACAAAAGGTCTGAAATAAATACATAAGGCTGTCTTTGAAATACAAAATAAGACAGAACTAAAAGTGGATGGTAAAAGGTGACGTCAAGT